>CAUYPK010086005.1:0-42464 GCA_963574355.1 Loris lydekkerianus | reverse complement strand
ATTAACAGAGGCAAAAATAAAGATCATATGATCCTATCAATAGATGCAGAAAAAGCATTTGATAAAATCCAGCATCCTTTTCTAGTTAGAACTCTGAAGAGTATAGGCATAGGTGGCACATTTCTAAAACTGATTGAAGCTATCTATGACAAACCCGCAGCTAATATTTTACTGAATGGAGTAAGGCTGAAAGCTTTTCCTCTTAGAACTGGAACCAGACAAGGTGGTCCTCTGTCACCTTTACTGTTCAACATAGTGTTGGAAGTTCTAGCCAACACAATTAGGCAAGACAAGGAAATAAAGGGAATCCAAATGGGAGCAGAGGAGGTCAAACTCTCCCTCTTTGCTGATACATGATCTTATGCTTAGAGAATCCCAAAGACTCAACCACAAGACTCCTAGAAGTCATCAAAAAATACAGTAATGTTTCAGGCTATAAAATCAATGTCCACAAGTCAGTCGCCTTTGTATATACCAATAACAGTGAAGATGAGAAGCTAATTAAGAACACAACTCCCTTCGCCATAGTTTCAAAAAAAAATGAAATACCTAGAAATAAACCTAATGAAGGAGGTGAATGACCTCTATAAAGAAAATTATGAAATTCTCAGAAAGGAAATAGCAAAGGATATTAACAAATGGAAGAACACACCATGCTCATGGATGGGAAGAATCAACATTGTTAAAATATCTATACTTCCCAAAGCAATCTACCAATTCAATACCATTCCTATCAAGATACCAATATCATACTGTCAAAATTTGGAAAAAATGATTCTGTGTTTTGTATGGAACCAGAAAAATCCCATATAGGTAAGGCAGTTCTTAGTAATGAAGACAAACTTTTGAACATTTGCAAATGTTCAAAGAGGGAAAGAGATGGAGAGCAAAAATTGATCATTCCCTGAGAAAGTTGTGGGACCACTCCAAAAGATCAAACATTTGTTTTATAAGAATTCCTGAGGGAGAAGAGAATGGTCCTAAAGGTACCAATGCTCTTCTCCAAGATTTTATAAAGGAGAATTTCCAAAGTATGGCAAGAGATTCATAAATTCAGATAGTAGACAGTTTCAGAACCTCAGCAAGACTCAATCCAAATAAAGTGTCTCCTATTCACATTGTAATTAACTTTGCCAAAGTTAATATGAAGGAGAAAATTCTGCAAGCAGCTGGATGTAAGAAAAGTATAACTTGCAAGAGGAAGAATATTAGAATGGTGGCAGAGCTCTCAGCTGAAAATTTTTAAGCCAGAAGAGGATGGTCATTGACCTTCAATCTCCTAAAACAAAACAAATTTCAGCCCAGAATCCTGTATCCAGCTATACTGAGTTTCATTTGTGATGGAGAAATCAAATACTTTACTGACTGACACATGTTGAAGAAATTTGCCATAACTAAATCAACTTTCCAGGATATTGTCAGACCCATCCTTCACAATTATCAGCATGATGATCTAGCACCAAAGTAAACTCATCCAGAAAGCCTTGAAAAAAACCTAACACCCACAATGGTGAGAGGATTAAAAATATCCACTAGATCTATGAAAAACATGACAACCAAAACACTATCTGGCTTATCAATTATCTCAATTAATGTGAATGGTTTAATTGTCCTCTAAAGAGGCATAGGTTGGTTAACTGGATACAAAAACTCAGGCCAGATACCTGGGGCATACAAGAGTTTCATCTTACATTAAAGCAGGGGTCTTCAAACTGCGGCCCGTGGGCCACATGAGGTGGTGTGATTGTATTTGTTCCCATTTTGTATTTTTACTTCAAAATAAGATATGTGCAGTGTGTATAGGAATTTGTTCATAGTTTTTTTTTTTAACTATGGTCTAGCCCTCCAATGGTCTGAGGGATGGTGAATTGGCCCTCTGTTTAAAAAGTTTGAGGATGCCTGCCTTAAAGAATGAAAAAAGACTCAGAGTGAAGGGATAGACATCTATAATAAAGGCAAATGAAAATCAGAAAAAAGCAGAGATTGTAATTTTATTTGCAGATAAATTGGTTTCAAACCAACAAAGACAAGGAAAGATAACAATAGATACCACATATTTGTCAAAGTAAACACTCAACATGAAGAGATTTCAATAATTAACATTTATGCACCCTACCATTATGCTCCTCAATTTAGAGGTTTAAGCAAACCCCAACAGATAGGAACAATTTTATATCTTCCTGCACTATAATGGTGGGAATTTTTTACACCCCTTTGGCAATTTTGAACAGATCCTCCAAGAAGAGACTAAACAAAGAAATAATAGACTTAAACTTGACTCTAGAACAAATGGACTTAACAGACTTCTACAGAACATTTCATCCTAATAAAATTGAATACACATTCTTCTCATCCACCTATGGATCATCCTCCAAAATTGATCACATCTTAGGTCAAAAGTCTAACCTTAGCAAATTTAAAAGAACAGAAATTATTCCTTGTATTTTCTTGAATCATTGTGGAATAAAAGTTGAACTCAACAGCAACAGGAATCTTCATACTCAAACAATGTCATAGAAATTAAATAATCTTTGAATGATAGCTGGGTCAAAGATGAGATTAAGAAGGAAATCACCAAATTTTTGGAACAAAAAGGTAATGAAGACATAAATTATCAAAATCTGTGGGATACTACAAAAGCAGTCCTAAAAGGGAAATTTATTGCCTTGAAAGCCTTCGTAAAGAGAACAGAAAGAGAAGAAGTTAACAACTTAATGGATCATCTCAAGCAACTGGAAGGAAGAACATTCCAACCCCAAACCCAGCAGAAGAAAATAAATAACCTAGAGAAGAATTAAATGAAATTAAAAACAAAAGAATCATTCAGAAGATCAAAAAATCAAAAAGTTGGTTTTTTAAAAGATTAACAAAATTGATAAACCTTTGGCTAATGTAACCAGAAACAGAGAAGTAAAAATCCCTAATATCATCAATCAGAAATAATAAAGGAGAAATAACAACAGACACTTCAGATATTCAAAAACTCCTTAATGATTACTACAAAATAGTCTATTCTCAGAAATATGAAAAGCTGGAGGAAATGGACCAATACCTGGAAGCACGTCACCTTCCAAGACTCAGACAAAAGAATTGAAAATTTTTAATAGACCTATATCAAACACTGAAATATCATCAACTATACAAAATCTCCGAAAAAAGAAAAGACCAGGACCAGATGGCTTCACATCAGAATTCTACCAAACCTTTAAAGAGGAACCAGTACTTATATAACCTTTTACAGAACATAAAAAAAAAAAAAAAAGAAAGAAAGAAATACTTCCCAACACATTGTATGAAGCAAATATTACCCTGATCCCCAAACCAGGAAAGGACCCAACAAAGAAAGAAAATTATAGACAAAGATCATTAATGAATATCGATGCAAAAATATTCAATAAGATCCTAGCAAACAGAATTCAACAACATATCAAAAAAAGTATACACCATAACTAAGTCGGTTTTATCCCAGGGTTTTAAGGTTGGTTCAACATATGTAAATCTATAAACATCACATAAACATAATAAAAAACAAAAACCATCTGATTATCTCAATTGAAGCAGAAAAAGCTTTCAATAATATCTAGGATCCTTTTATGATCAGAGCACTTAAGAAAATAGTTATAGAAGGGACATTTCTTAAACTGATAGAGGCCACAGCCAATATTGTATTGAATGGAACCAGGGAAGGTTGCCCATTGTCTCCACTATTTTTTAACATCATACTGGAAGTCTTAGCCATCACAATCAGACAAGAGAAGGAGATCAAGGCTATCCAAATAGGGTCAGAGGAGATCAAACTTTCATTCTTCACAGATGATATGACTGTATATCTAAAAAACCCCAGTGACTCTACTACAAAACTCTTAGAAATGATCAAGGAATACAGCAACATCTCAGGTTACAAAATCAATACTTACAAATCAGTAGCCTTTATATACACCAACTATAGTCAAGCTGAAAAAACAGTCAAGGACTCTATTCCTTTTACAGTAGTGCCAAAGAAGATGAAATATTTGGTAGTTTACCTAACAAAGGATGTAAAAGATCTTTATAAAGAGAACTACGAAACTCTGAGAAAAGAAATAGCTGAAGATGTTAACAAATGGAAAACCATATGGTGATCATGGCTGGGAAGAATCAACATTGTTAAAATGTCCATACTACCCAAAGAAATACACAAATTTAATGCAATCCCTATTAAAGCACCATCGTCTTACTTTAAAGATCTGGAAAAAATAGTACTTTGTTTTATATGGAATTAGGAAAAACCTCAAATAGCCAAGACTTTACTCAGAAATAAAAACAAATCAGGAGGAATCACGCTACCAACTTCAGGCTATACTATAAATCTATGGTGATCAAAACAGCATGGTACTACTGGGTGGTGCTTGTGGCTCAAAGGAGAAGGGTGTTGTTCCGCATACCAGAGGTGGTGTGGGTTCAAACCAGCCCCAGCCAAAACTGCAAAAAAAAAAAAAAAACAAACAAAAACAAAAACAAAAAACAGCCTGACATGGTACTGGCATAAAAATAGAGAGGTAGGTACATGGAACAGAATAAAGAACCAAAATATGAACCCAGCCACTTATCGCCATTTGGTATTTGATAAGGCTATCAAGGGGGGAAAGATTCCCTTTTCAACAAAAGGTGTTGGGTGAACCAGCTGGTGATTTGTAGAAGACTGAAACTGGACCCGCATCTTTCACCATTAACAAAAATTGACTCTCACTGGATAAAACATTTAAACTTAAGACATGAAACTATAAAGATACTAGAAGAAAGTACAAGGAAAACGCTTGAAGAAATTGGCCCAGGAGAATATGTTATGAGGAGGACCCCCTCAGGCAATTGAAGCAACACCAAAAATATATTACTGGGATCTGATGAAACTAAAAAGCTTCTGCACAGCCAAAACACAGTAAGTAAAGCAAGCAGACAGCCCTCAGAATGGGCGAAGATATTTGCAGATTGTTTCTGACAAAGGTTTGATAACTAGAATCCACAGAGAACTCAAACTAATTAATAAGAAAAGAACAAATCATCCCATTTCATTGTGGGCAAGAGACTTGAACAGAAGCTTCTCTGAAAGGCTGATTAGTGGGTTTGGAATAGGGCCCACAGTTGGAAAAATCTCTGGTGAAAGAGTAAGTAAAACAAATAATCATAATCTAATAGTTGTTCTTCAATAAAAACAATTATTGTGTACTAAGGATTTAGGTGCACTGGACATTGCCTGTATGTTATATAATTTAATCCTGTCAAAAATCTTTATGAAAAAATTATTATCTCCATTTTATAGATGAGACTTAGAGCTTGCTCAATTCACACAGCTGTGAGTATTAGTACCCAGAACTATGCCACTTCAATCCTGTGTCTTGATAGCCAAGTTTGCTTTCTCCAAAGAGATGGTATTCTCCATGACTCAAACTCACATTCAGGATCTCGGGTCTACATGTCACAGACCTGACAGAATTCAGGTTGTACAATTCACCAGCTATGAGAACTTTCTAACTATATTATGTTGTTGGATGATGGTACATGGCAGCTTTCTTAACTGTAAAATAGAGATATTAATAGTATCCACCACTACTAGAGTCATGAGGAGTAATTGCTTAAAATAAATGAGAAAAAGATAAGTACCCTTGTTGGAAGTATGATGCCTATGTTCAATGCCTACATTGAACAGTTTGATGAGAATATTTCAGATTGTATATGAAACCAGCACATTGTACCCCTTGATTGCACTAATGTACACAGCTATGATTTAACAGTAAAAAATAAAAAAAAAGAAATAAAGTTAAAGACTTCACAAAGTTTTGTGTTTCCAAAACTGTATCTTCCTCTTATTGCCCTCATAAAAACTTACATTTTCTTTTGAGAATAGAAGACATTCATCCAAAAAAAACAAATATTGCCTCAGCATGGCTTTTCAAAACATTAAGAAAGTATACTAAATTACCCTTCCTTTAACCATATGCCAGAAGATTTTCTCTTACTCTCCCAACTAAAAGTAATGTATCTTAAGTCCTAACAGATTCACAGGCTTAAATCCTATGACTAATATTGGACAGACTCACCCAGGATTTATTAGGGATCAATGTGACCAATGAGTTTGGCAGCTGGTAGTTGTCCTCCTTTCTCCTAATGCTGTAAAAATAACATTGTTGCCATTATTACATCATTTCAGTGTCTCCAAATATGTTCATCAGTCTGAACACTGCTAAATGCTTTTATTAAAAAAAAAAGAAAAAAGAAAAAAGAAAAACTTTCAGCTTCTTAAAAGGTTAGCTGATGTCTGAGTGCTGGCAAGTTACCAAGACACAAATCTTTGTCTTCTTCCTCACCTCCCACTGCCCAGCTGATTGAATAAGTAATACTCAAAATATTTGGGGAGCTTGGTGTTGTCTGCAGGAACATCAAGTTTCTCCTACTGATTAATTCTTACTGTTCCAAATTAGCAATGCAGTTCTTGTCCAAGTGCTAAAACTGCCAGTAATGGTATTACTTTTGTCTTAAAGATACCACATCTGAAGCTTAATAGCAGCACTAATCCTGATTTATTCCCCCAAATGCCAAACCTGGAAGGAAAGGTCAAAATGGCCAGTGGGTTCCCCTTATAGTGAGTTTTAAAAATAAAACAAGAGGAAACATGGCCAGAAGAGGCAAATGTAGGATGGCCTTTGTCTTGCCCTCATTTACTCAGACAGTCCACTTACAGCTCATCTGTCACCCAGGGTCACGGTGAGCCTTCCTGGGTGGTTGCAGCCTTAGTCCCTGAAATATTTTGTTCATTCTTTCCCATTGCAGCCAACTGTCTCTTTAAAAAAACCGCATGTTCCTAAGACCTCAAGATTACCTCCCCCTTAAAACCATGCCAAGAAGAGGGACCTCTCCTGTCTCAATTCCCTCCTTTCACAAAAGTTTGCTCTCTTGTTAATCTTTTACATTCAAAACATTTTTGGCATAGTAGACCTGAATTTAATTAGTACAGACACTTGGAAGACTCAAGTGTCCTGGCCTTACAAGGAAAAGAAGGAAGGAAGAAATGTTTCAGGCCCAAAGATCTGACACTCTAAAACCTAACAGCTTATCCCCATCATCTCGCAGCTATTGAGGTTAGAGGGTGGAAGCAGTATTAAGTTTATAAACTATCTGGAAGCAACCCCTATTAGGATTAGTGCTCCACCTTATGAGAACAGGGGAGTTATCAGGCTCCAACACCATGAACCGCAGCTGATCCAGCTTTCAATGTTTCAGCTGTGAAAGAGGTACCTTTAAATCCCAGCACCACTCATAATCTGGTTTGCAATTGCTATCTTGTTGCTGACATCGATGCCCACCAGTAACTTCATGTTGGGCATCCTCTTTTTGTAATTTGATGCTTTTCCAACACAGCCAACCCACTTGTGACCTCACAGACTTTTCCAGGGTAAGAAATAGATCCTGTGCATTCCGCACAGGCGTGTAAAGAGTACTATTGATACCAATTGCTGTCAGTGCAGCCTCATCATGCTCATGGGTACCTAGAGTGGCTTGGACACATGGCAGTTTTCCTCTGAAAGAAGAGTTGCACCATTGTGGTGAATGGTCATATTTCAGATTCACAACACTCAAAGACATATAAAAATAGTCTTGCTTATTTTCCACCTCATTATTTAGACTAGACAATCTTCATGCTCTCCTATGTCATAACTTGAGGGGGAAAAGTCACAGATACTGCTTTGTTTTCCAGGGGATTATAAAAAGAACATTCCAGAGACAATAATTCCAACATTAAAGACCATATGGGTATTAAAGTTTCCATTGAGTATAATCCCTTTTAGCCATCCAATTAGGCTGCATTATTCCCTGCCTTCCAAGATTCACAGTGATTAACAAGGACTGTCTGTAATTTAGTCATCCTCCTGCAATTATTAAACTAGAGACACTCAAACCATTAGAACCAGATGTATTAATTATTTCTATCACTCCTTCCCTTAAACTTACTTGCTTTCAAATTATCACTTGCAAATATTTTATTGAATTTTAAATTTACTATTTTGTTTTTCTAGGGGAAGGAAGCTTCTATTTCCCTCAGACCTCTTGTTTATAGCTAATTTGTGCCAATTGGTGCACAAGATTTTTCACTTGAACCTTCTTGTACAAAGTCCACTGTGTATGTGCACACTTTTAATTCCCTCTCTTCTTCAATCCCTGGTAATTGCCTTTTAGAATTCTGCATACACACACACTGCATTCCATGAAAAATACACTGTAAAGATACAGAAAATAGAAACATTTTACATTAAGTTCATGTGAACAGCTTAACTATAATTTTCATTCATCCACATGGCCCCATCTATACCCCCTGACTAAACTCCATGGACCTTTCATGCCCTCCTGACAGCCAAAGGATACTTTATTCGTATAACATTTACTTTATTCCTTGCTATGACTTCTGGGTAACCTGAATACAACAGAAAGACTTGATCTTGCCTAGGGAGAATTAGAATGGGGAATACTATGCTCTGCGTGTGGATATAGGTACATGCGTGAGAACATTTGGTCAGTATGTTAAGGAATGGAAGCCCAGACCAGTAAAGGTATCCCCTAGGAAGAAAGGTCATGCCAAGAATGGGTCTGGTGCATTGGTATCTGGAAGTCTTGAGGCAGAGGGGAAAGGAGGATAAGTAGGACGTACTAACTGGTCTCACTGCCTCCAGTCTGTGTCCTCCTTCAATTCTCCTCCACACTGTAGCTGCCAGAAAGTAGAAACCTGATCATGATAATCCGTCACTTAAAAGTCTTTAATAGCTCTCTGCTAACCCACAAGATAAAGTCCAGACTCCTTAGCATGATATATAAAGCCCTTCATTATCTGGTTCCGGCATTTTTGGACAGCTTTATCTCTCTCCACTCCCCATGAAGCTACATGTACACAGTTTTTCTGTGTTCACGGAACATCTATGAGAATGAGGGTTTTTCTATTACTTAGTACCATTATGATGAGAAGAATTCTGTGGCCCCCATGAAGCACTTAAAACTTTGTACCTCCAAGTATTTTGTTTCTTAAATCAAGTCCTTAAATATTAGCTAGGCACCTTGATTATTGAAAAAGATCACAGGACAGAATGACGTTGCTATAGGGTGCTGTTTAAAAACATATCCATTCGATTTTACTTCGTAACACTACTTGGTTCCATTAAGTAGAAAATGCATTTGGATTTAGTAGGGTATCATTTATTTTTAGTTTGTAAGCATTCTGTTTAGCTCCCATTAAAGTAAATCACCTAAATGTTCCAGCTCTCCAACCTTATTGTGTGTGTTTTAATATATGCTTGGAAAATTCCCCTTAGCAACGCTTCTAGATTATCATGAAAATTGGAAAATATGGTAGAAGATTGCACTTATTTTTAAAGTACTTTGCTGAGTGTAACTATCTAAAAGACTTAGATGTGGACTTGGGACAGGGATATGAGTTTCTGCTCTCCCATCGAACAGTTGCACAGATGACCTGGCCTCAGTTGTGATTTTTGCCCCATCTTAAACTCTGGCTGTGTGGTATTGAGTGAGCCACTGAACTTCTCAAGGAAGAGCTTCTAACCTGTTTCTACTCTATTTCCTGTGCAGTAATTCCTAGTTCACTGCAATCTTTCTTTCTTACCAATATCTTTACTGGTAAAGTTATCAGTAGGCACTTCTCATCACCAAATTCAGGGATCTCATTTCAGTCCTCATCTCCTAGATTTCTTTATACCACTTGGGAGGACTGATCTCTCCCTCTGTGAAACTCTGCCTTCCCCAAGCTTCTTATCCTCATTGTACACTTGCCAGTAACTTCTTTTCCATCTTCCTGGGACTGTTTCCTCTTTCTACCCTTTAAACGTCAGTGTTCCCCACGGTTGAGTTGTGAGCACCTTGCTCATCTCATTTTCTCAGCACATGAACCATCTATTCTTGTGATTTTATTTTTCACCCAAACTTTTATAATTCCCAAATCTTCATCCCAAGCGTGGACCTGAGTTTAGAAAATTTCTACTAGTTGACTCCACCTGGAATTCTCACTGGCAATTCTACCTTAACAAGTCCAGA
The DNA here is from genome assembly GCA_963574355.1 of Loris lydekkerianus. Lineage (NCBI taxonomy): Eukaryota > Metazoa > Chordata > Mammalia > Primates > Lorisidae > Loris > Loris lydekkerianus. The sequence continues at coordinate 32,393 of CAUYPK010086005.1, read as the reverse complement.
GTAAACTCCTTCAAACAGACTACTTTTCCAATAAACTATGTCTAAATGGATAGTACCAGTCACCTGAAGCAGGAGTATTCTGGAATCGAAAATCTGGAATATTTTCGATCTTTCTTCTTAATGACCACATTAAATTAGTGTTTGTATCTTGCCAGTTATTCCTCTGATATATTTCAAACTTGTCTGTTTTCTTTCTCTTTGTTATATTGCCTGGGTTTTGATGAGTATGCTCATAGACTGCTATGCATCCTAACCGATACATTTGTCTAATGAAAGAATAAATGGAAGGACAGATGAGATGTTGTTTTTTATGATATGCAATTATACTTCACTTTCCTCATTTGTAAATAAGGAAATTGAGAATGTCCAGTCTTATAAACCCAGCATTTTTCATTGTTTCTAAAGCTTCTCAATCAATTTGTCCTTAGTAAACAAATATAGAACATTAGCTCTCCAGCCATAAAATTACTATGAAAAGACAGATTTAGAGAAGCAATATTTGAAAAGCTTTTATAAGTGATGTGCTTTTCATCACTCCAAATGTCATCACTAGATCAAGTTAGAAAACTAGAAAATTATATATGGAACCCTATCAGTGTAGCCACCAAAATCTTGCTCTCAATAAGATTTATTTTAATATTATACCCTTTTCTTTCAATGAAGGCAAATTTTTCAATGAATATAAAATTGCACATATTGCTGATAACATTAAATTTTACAGTGAATATGAACCTGAATGTTAGATTCCCATCTGAGATATTTTTTTCAATATATGGTTCTAAAAATATTATTTCCCCTAAGGAACTGCTCTTTCTTGTAAACAAAGAGAAGAAAACATTAGGGACAAATTTTAGGCAGGAAAACAGCAATTATTTTGGTTTTTAGGGTTGGTAGACTGTGCCCTCTTTTCCAATTTAATGTTTTATTTTACTACTTGATTATTTTTATTATAAAATACCTTAAGTAAACACTGATGAAAAAAGCAATGTGTAGTATGCATATAGATGAAAAGTTTAATATTTAAGATAATATTTAAGAGTTATTTTAATGTTATTTTATGTGGCCACATAAGTAAAGCAGATATAACAAGACAAAATTTTTAAAAATCAGAAAGAAAGAGACAAAATCTATACAGTTTATAAAAGCAGCAACAGAAAGCTGCTTTTGTAGTTTCTCCCAAAAAATGTTTCTTTAATTTAGACTTTAAAAAAAGTCATAAAATAAATTCTTATTCTATAAATTTTAAATAATAGAAACTAGAATATTAAAACCTTTTTTAAAAAAACCACATGCACCCTATTACCAGAAAATAATTTTGTTATCATTTTAATCATTTGTACCCTCTACCAGACAATAATTTTATTATCATTTTCTATCTTCTAATTTGTATACATGTATAATACATATGTATTACATATGTTTCTTTTTTTTGTTACATATGTTTCTTAATGAGCAAAGCCATGTGAAAGGGTATAGTTTTTTCATCTTCTACACCATTTAAATTATTTATATTCTAAATGTGCATGGAGGATGATGTAATTTTAAAGATTAAATAACTTTCTATTTTGTAACTTCTAACCAGTTGCTTGTTATTGTACTAGATAAGAAGGAAATGGATTTAGAAAATTAAATTTTTAGAAGATACTATATATTGGCAATCAAGTTCTGAAATAGCATCAACTATACCAAATCTCCCTAAAAAGAAAAGCCCAGGACTAGATGACTTCATGTCAGCAAACCTTTAAAGAGGAATTAGTACCTATATCACTCAACCTGTTACAAAATATAAAAAAGAAGGAAGACTACCCAACATGTTTTATTAAGCAAATGTCACCCTGATCCCCAAACCAGAAAAGACCCAACAAGAAAAGAAATTATAGACCAATATCACTAATGAATATAGATGCAAAAATATTCAACAAGATCCTAACAAACAAAATCCAACAACATGTCAAACAAATTATACATCATGACCAAGTCGGTTTTATCCCAGTGTCTCAAGGCTGGTTTAATATACATAAATCTATAAGTATAATTCAGCACAGAAACAAATTAAAAAACAATATACAGTCAACCTTCCTTTACATCCATGGATTCAACTGTGAACTGAAAATATTTGGAAAAGAACTGTAAAAAATAACAATAAAAAATATAAATTTTAAAAATTCAGTATAAAATCTACACAGCATTTACATTGTATTAGGTATTATAAATAATCTAGAGATGATCTGAAGATATGAGAGGATGTGGATATGTTATATGCAAATATTACATATGCTATTTTATATATGGGACTTGAGCATCTTAGACTCTGGTATCTGTGGGGGGTCCCAGACCTAATCCCTGCAGATATCAAGGGAGGACTATATGTATCTGCTACAGGCATTATTACATGCCGTTAAACATGACGAAAGGATATGGTTGCAAATGTCCTTTGTTACTAAGACAGTCTAACATACCAGAGTTGGTGCTATGACTCTCCAAGCTTTCTCCATAAGTGACTGTGCTTATACTTTTTTCTTATTAGGAACATGGGAATGTATCATTGCTTGCTCTCATCTGATACCATGTAACACTTGAATTTGTTTTCAAAAGGACTTTTTAAAGTGCTATTATATTTTTAGGTGAGACTGATTTTTGGCATAAAATATTGTTTATCTGTTTTCCTACATGATTACCAGAAAGCCAGAAATTTCTTTCAAGTCAGCTTCTATTATTCTTACTTTAGTTTTGAAAGACAGCACATAGCAGTTGTTAAAGAGCATAGACTTTGAAGTTAAATACATCTACGCTCAAATTTCAGTGCTATAACTTTTAAATTGGAAAACAGGTAAATTAGTAAATTCTGAGCCTCAGATTATTAGTAACATGGTTATGATGATACCACCTATCATAAAGAGCTATTGTGAAGATTAAAGGAGTTAGTGTATATACAGTAATCAGCACAGTGCCTGGCTCAGTAATTACTAGTAAAATGCCTTTTTTTGGGGGGGGTGGGGGGGGAGGAACAGAGTTTCACTATGTTGCCCTGGGTAGAGTGCTATAGCATCACAGCTCACAGCAACCTCAAACTCTTGGGCTTAAGTGATTCTCTTGCCTCAGCCTCCCAAGTAGCTGGGACTACAGGCACCCACCACAACGCCTGTCTATTTTTTTTGTTGTTGCAGTTGTCATTGTTGTTTTTAGCAGGCCCAGGCCAGGTTCAAACCTGCCAGCCCTGGTGTATGTGGCTGGGCGCCCTACCCACTGAGCTATGGGCACCACCTGTAAAATGCCTTTTGGATGAAATTTTTCCTTTGTTACTGATTTACAGATTGTGATTTTATATAAGCAACCCACATTAAGCATTTTGTTATATAGGCATCATAATTTATATACTTATTTGGCATTTATTAAGTCAGCCAAAGATCTGATTTACTTTTGCTTGACATTTTACATATTTGAAATTGTTAGTGCTAATAGCCAGAGACCCAAAAGAAAGTGATCTAGCTAATCTTCAAATTGCTACTTAGAACCAAGTGATTAAAGCATTCAGGTAGCAAATTTTGTTTAAAACAGCAAAAACAGAACAGAAAAATGGTGTAGCTTTATGAAAGTATTAACTACTACGCTTGTATAAGGCAAGCTGAAGATAACATCTCAATGTAATTTTAATCTTACTGTGGAAATTAAGTTCCCTAATAGAGAAAATAAATGATATAAAAATCAACTGGAAAATTATTTAATATGAAATAGTTTTCTTTACAGATAACTTTTAAGAGTCATTAGACCTAGATCTCTCTTTTATAAATTGTGCATCTATCCTATATAAAAATATAAGTAAGAAAAGATAACGAATACATGTAGGATATTCACTGCCATACAGTTGGCAATAAGGAAATAATAACCAAGTTATGGCATATACACAAAATGGATTATTTTATAATCATCAAAAAGAATGTGACATATCTGTAAGTTGACATATAAGATCAAATTATGTTACATAAAAAAGGTACAGAATATATTTGGTATGATCCCATCCATAAAACTAAATTTAAATACACATACACACACTCTTAAATCACTCATCAATCTATCTATCTGATGGTGTATGAATAAAAAACTTTTGAGAACAAACAAGAAATTGTAACAGTAAAGACAATTAGGAGAAAGGGAGAAGGATGCTTTTAATTTTGTCACTTTATATTTAAAATTTAATCTTTTAAAATTTTATGAGTCTTTTATCGAAATCGCTTTTTTTCTACTGTGTGCATTTCTATTCAATGAATCTTCTCTTGAAAACTATAGAAAAGAATGTTATAGGTATAAGTGATACCATAAGCAAAAAAGACTTACCTTCTGTGTATCAACATCTTGTCTCATGATTCCCATTTCTTTATTTATCTTTTCTTTGTGTTTCTCACATTCACTTATTTGAGCTATTACTTTATTAAGTTCAGTTTCTTTTTGCTGCAAAAAAGGAAATTCTTTAGGCCTATGAAATAAAAATATAACCAAATATGTACTTTTAAGTTTTAAATTACCTTTTTATAGTCCTCTTTCCCATCTTGAATATAATTCTCAATGTCTTTTACATAACCATGAATATTTTTGACCTTCTCTTTGATATCATTCAGCTGTAGAAAAATATTTATTAAATTTATATCAGTTGGGACCAGGGCACTTAATAGGACAGCATAGTAAAACACTGAGTTGGAAGTTATAAACCTTGGGTTCCATTTTCCATACAATACCATATTGTATAATCTTAAACAAATCCAGGGGTGTCTACCTGTGGCCTGCAGGCCATATGCAGATTATGTAAGGACTATTCTGCTTATGGTATCCGATATTATAAAAATTATTCACGAACTTTTTGCTCATCAGTTTTTGTTAAGTGTTTTTATATTTAATGTGTGGCCCAAGACAATTCTTCTTTTTCCAATATGCAGCAGAGAAGAAAAAAGGTTTGACACCCTTGACATTATCAATTTTTAACTATTTTTAGATCAAGAAATAAAATAATTACAAAGTTAAATCCTTATTCTTATAATTTCTCATGTCATATTTATATTCTAAATCTGAAAATACTATTTATCTTATATGCTATTTAATTTCATGTGAAACATTATTGTCCAACCTGGTGCTCTAAGTATAAGTTTAATATAAGTATTGCTAAGTAAGTCTATAAATGAAATCTTACTTTATCCTGTGCTATCTTGTTGCTTATATTTTTTTTGTTGATTAATTCTTCTTTTTCCTGCTGGAACTTTTCCAATGTTGTTTCCAAAGGGCTCACCTGCTCTTTAGCATCCTGAAAATATAAAAAACATAAAATCTCATGTAATATTCCATTATTGTATTTTAGGTGTCAGACTTTATAGTTTTAATAAAAGCATTTTTATGTGCCAGGTTTTCAAAGTCAACTCATTTGCTCTTTTCAATGACCTTATGAGGAAGACACATTTATTTTCATCTCTATATTTAAAATGAGCAAACAGGCAAAGGGAATGAATTGTTTAGGGTCAATAAATGAAGCAGCTATGATTCTAACCCAGTCTAGCTCCAGAGTTTACTTTCTTAACCACGATGCATGCTATACTGCCTCAGTCACTTTAACTTGATTCTTAATCTAGGCCATGTACTCCCAATTAGATTAGCGTATGGTTTCAGGCATGAGTTATCATGATTTTATAGAGTCCCATGTCAGCTCTGTGTGATCAAAGAATAGGAAAGCTCATCTAGTATAGGCTTCTCTTTTACAGACAGGTACCATGATGCTAAAAAGACTTCTGTTCTTAAACTTAGTCTGCTACGACTAAGAAGATATTTTGTAAAAAACATAATAAAAGTAATAAAAGTGTACTGTTACATTGATGTTGGTGTATCTATACCTATTCTAGAAGGAAGGGAGCGGGAGCTTTTAAGCAATAAACTAGTTTACTAATCAGAAGTCTGCATTATTTATTCTTTATAGCACCTCTGTAACATAATTATATGATAACCACTGTTAAAAACGAGGATACTCAAGCACTTTAAGATCCTGAAAGATTGATTGACTCTATAAAGGTACATACAATTATTTAGCATTACACTTCAATGGAGGCACATTTTATCATACTGGGAAGTGGTCTGGAGGTATATTTTATCCCACTGGGAAGTGGTATGGTGTGACAGGAAGTCAAATGTTTTTAGCGTCAAAAGATCTATCTGAAAATCAACCCTGCCTCCTTTTAGTTGCATGAACTTAGGCAACTCATGGAATGTTTGTAAATCTCAATTTTTTTAAAATTTCTTTTTCTATAAAAAGGAGATAAAACCCCCATCTCAACAGGGTTGCTGAGACACGGTTTAATGTCAAAGTGCTTTATAAACAGTAAAAAATTATACAAATGCATGGTAGTACTATGTATCGTATTCTAAACCTATGATATTTTATAATCCAAAATTATTTAAGAAATCAAGAAACATTTATAGCAATTGATGATTATTAAATTCAGTAACATATTTAGTGCTTAATGAGTAAGTGTGTGTAATTATGAAAACCTAGATGAGACTGTTGTTTCTAAAACTGTTCGTAACTTAACTGGTGGCATCTTAGATTTGATTCATCTAGATAAATGGCAAATGTGCTCAGGGCCTGCTCACTGTATTGGTAAGGATTCCAAAATTACATCTATAATAAAATGAAAAGAGTGCTATGACTGTCTGCCACGAATATAGGATTTTTAATAAGATAAACTTCCCATACAGGCAGGAATCCTTATTTGGAGTTGTACAACCACCACGTGATCACCTCCAATAACATAAAGTTCACTACTTAACCACTCAGCCAGTTCTTCCTTATCATAGCCAAACTCTTCCAGAATTTTTTTCCAAAAACTTTTTCTTATTAGTACAAGTTATGATATTCAAGAACCACATGAAGAATTATTATACCATTTTCAATTGATCCTCACAATAGACATAGCTCTGGCCACTAAACCAATGAAGAGTCTTTCATATACATGAACTAATTTTTAAAAACAAACATGTATTAATGTTCTTACCTTTATTTCTCTGTATAAAGACTGAACTTCAGTGGATAATTCCACAGTCTGCTCCTCCAGCTGCTGACGACGCTGCAAATTACTGGATATCTGAAGTTTTTCTGATTTTAGTTCATTTGTGGTACTTTTTAGGAGCTGAATCTGTTCTTGCTGGTCCTGTATGAGCTTACGATTTAATTCAATTTTACTGGAAACTGCAAAAAAATGTATTAACATAGTGATTAATGTAAAGGTACAGAAAATATTAGTATCATCCTTCTAGTATTGGAATCCACCAAGGCTGAGTTTCTCAGGGCCCCAACCACTGCAACAAAAGTATAACAAAGACCCTGTCATTCTCCAAGCTGCTCAATGTCCCTTCTTGACCACTCACAGGTAAAGCTCACAGGGTAAGTATGACTGAGCAGTACAGCTCACCTTATACTCTCCTATCATTCAAAATCTGTTGCACAAAGCAAGGACACAAAGAGGAGAAGTGATGCTTTTGAGAAAATGGTGACTATACCCTAAGCTGGAAAGAAGACAGACAGTTCATCGTCCATGTAACAGGTATAAAATTTACCATAAAAAGCATGAACTGGGGCGGTGCCTGTGGCTCAGTGGGTAAGGCGCCGGCCCTATATACCAAGGGTGGTGAGTTGAAACCCAGCCCTAGCCAAATTGCAACAAAAAAAATAGTTGGGCGTCATGGTGGGTGCCTGTAATCCCAACTACTTGGGAGGCTCAGGCAAGAGAATCACCTAAGCCCAAGGATTTGGAGGTTGCTGTGAGCTGTGATAGCACAGCACTCTAAAGAGGTTAATAAATTAAACTCTGTCTCAAAAAAAAAAAAAAGCATGAACTGGTAATATCAAAGTCTTTATGGGTACATGAGGAAACAGATTATATTACCTGTATCTAATTTGTGTTGTTTTTCTTGTTTTTCCTGGTTTACTTGTTGAACAGTTCGGTCTAAGTCTATTCCTTGTAGCTTAGCTGCTTGTTGCGCAATTTTTCTTTCAACATCTTTAAGTTCCATCTTAAGAACAGAACACAGTTATTTCTTTTATGCTACACTATCAGTATGTGAAATATTTAAGAATTACTATTATCAATTATTTTTAAAAATCTAAACTTATGGACTAGCCACAGTTGCTCACACCTATAATCCTAACACCTTGGGAGGCCAAGGTAAGAGGATGACTTGAGGTCAGGAGTTTGATTCCAGCCTGGGCAACACAACAAGGCCCTGGTTCTATAAAAAATAGAAAAATTAGCCAGGCAGACATGGTGGCACATGTCTGTAGTCCCAGCTACTCAGGAGGCTAAGGCAGGAGGACCACTTGAGCCCAGGAATTTGAGGTTGCAGTGAGTCATGATGAAGCCACTGCTCTCAGACTCTAGCAACAGAGCAAGATCTTGTCTAAAACAAAACTAAATTTATAAACCATTTCCAGATATGATTTTAGCAAAGTTTAACAGGATAAAAGTCAAACTAAATTTTAGCAATTTGAGGAAAATGAGTACAAATAAAAAACCAGAATTATGTCTTAATTTTCATAATTTATAAACAAAACATTTTAAGCACAGTAATGTAAACAAAACAGTTGCTCCCTGAGGCTACCTGAAATTCACCGCAGAGAAATCTAAATGCAATCTCTACCTGAATGCTGCTTTTAACACTCTAACACTTCATACTCAAGCCAAGGAACAAGTTTTATTGTTCCTTCAACTACAATAAACTTACCTGGAACCTCTCCATAATTGTAACATCTGTCAGACACACTTTAGCACTTTCTTCTTCAGGCATTACTGTACCCAGGAGTGTTTCCTGTTCTTCTATGTCATTTTTTAGGCCCTGTATGTCTCTATTGACATTCTGCAATTTGTTTCTTAATTCTGGTATTTCCTTCTCTTTCAAATCAATTATGCTTTGCCTTAACAGAAAACAATTAAAATTAATCTACCTGACGTTTCTCATAATTAAACTGAAGTTACATATTTTGAGGAAGAATACCATAAAAGTGACACCGTGTGCTTTACAGGGTACATGATGTCAATATGTCATATTACTGAGTGATGTTAATTTAACCCTTAATCACTTAGTTAAGCTGATGTCAGTCAAGTTTTTCCACTGTAAAGTTATTAATTTGTTCTTTGTAATTAACAAAGTATCTTTAGGAGCAATACATTCAGACTATGTAAAATACTCTACTTCTCTCAAACTTCTGCCCACCGATTTTAGTATCTATTAGTAGATCTTACTTGTAGTAATAATTACTGTGGTGTTTGCTAAAATAACCTACAAATTAATTGGTCATATTCACTAAAAGTGTCAAGGTCTGACAAAATGTTACAGACTCCAGGAGCCTAAAGAGAAATAACAAGCAGATGTAATGTGGAATCCTAGATTGGATCCTGAAATAGAAGAAGGACGTTAATGGAAAAACTGCTGAAATTCAAATACAGTTTATAAGTTAGTTAGTAGCATTATACTAGCATTAATTTTCTGATTTTGATAATTATATTGTGATTACATAAGTTGTTAACACCAAGAGAAGTCAGGTAAAGTACATATGTGAAGTCTAATTACTATTTTTGTAATTTTTATTTAGCCCTAAAATTATTTCAAAATAAACTATTTTTAAAAATACAAGGGTAGAGGAAGAAAGCCTACCACTCAGCCAAATGCCACATGGGTTTAAGATAAAAGAACCATAAACCCATTTTATAGATGCCACTCTAGCTAATAAACACTGCCTCTATAGCCGACAATGGCTCCACATCTATTTTTGCTGACATCTCTGATGTAATAAAACTTACATTTAATCTTTTTAAAAACATCAAACTTATTGCAGAAAAATTCCAAACTCTTATTTAAAATTAAATTAAAGGGCGGCACCTGTGGCTCAAAGGAGTAGGGGGCCGGCCCCATATGCCAGAGGTGGCGGGTTCAAACCCAGCCCCAGTCAAAAACTGCAAAAAAAAAAAAAAAAAAATTATAAAATTTAAATTAAATTACTACAGCAAGTTAAAATGGTATAATAAATTAGTCTGTAATGGGAGCCTTACAATTAACTAAAAGCAAAACCAGAAACTCAAGAGTTAGCCCTCACATTCTGGTATCACCTAATGATTTTAAAAAGTGCACCCTGACCCACAAATGCCAACCTGAACTGATCTGTGACAACAGACATTTTAATTTTTCATGCCACAGAAATATGAAGTATTCTTATTTTATATATGAATAAATAGTAAATATGAAGGTATGCAGATTGTGAGTAACCCCATCCTTTGTTTCTTCCTTAATACTGTAGTCACAAACCACTAGGCTGGTCTTAAATTAGTGCCTGCTACCTTAAAAAGTGGCCTAGTGATGAAAGCGTATTTGTGGAGAACTACAAGCATATATATAATTTTAACCCTATTTTGAGATACTCATACACACAAAAAACCTTCATCAATAAGGTCCAGGTTTTAGAGTCTTCTTCTTTTTTGATGATTATCTAAGATGCTAAAATAACTATTCTAAGAAAAAGTAAAGGCTCAGAGCCTGTGGCTCAAGCAGCTAGGGTGCCAGCCACATACACCTGAGCTGGTGGGTTCGAATCCAGCCCAGGCCCTCCAAACAATGACGGCTGCAACCAAAGAACAGCCAGGCATTGTGGCAGGCGCCTGTAATGATCTTGGGAGGCAAAGGCAGGAGAATCACTTGAGCCCAGGAGTTGGAGGTTGCTATGAGCTGTGATGCCACAGCACTTTACCCAAGGTGACAGCTTAAAGCTCTGTCTCAAAAAAAGAAAGAAAGAAAAAGTAAAGAAACTTCCCTAGAGAATGTGCTACTGAGATCTACTAGGGTTCTCTAGGTTCATTTTCTTCATTTTTGACATTGTGTTGATTTTGATGAGTATATTTTTCTCATAGTTCGCAAAGTTTTTTGTAAATTAATATTATTTTCAATGGAAAAAACAGAAGTGTATGTATTTATGGGGTACAATGTGATGTTTTGATATGTGCACACAATGCAGAATGATTAAATCAAGCTCATTAGGCCAGGTGCCAAGACTCACGCCTGTAATCCTAATACTCTGGGAGGTCAGCATGTGAGGACTGCTTAAAGCCAGGGAGAGTTTGAGGCTGCAGGGAGTTATGATGATGTCACTGCACTCTAGGGGGAGGGGAGGGGAGGTAGGGGTGGAAGAAAACAAGCTAATTAACATATTTATTACATTACCTATTGTTTTTTATGATGAGACATTTGAAATTTATCCTTTGGTATTTTTGTTTGGTTTTTCAGAAACTTAATTCACCTGTTTTTGGACAGTATTCCTTTTCTAACGGGACCGTGTGTAAAAGAATACACACCTATATGGTACTGAAAAAAACCCTTTGGGAAAATGGGGGGAAATGCTATCTGGATTTTTATTTAAATGGGGTACTTTAATAAATGAATCTGAGTCAGTGCTAAGACAAAATCAGTTATATTTTCAGCTGAGATTTCATTCATGATGTTGGTTTTAAATTAAGTGTTGGTAAGTTTGGAGCTTTAAATGAAAGTATTATTTTCCCAAGTTGATAAGCAAGATCTGTTTCCCTGCTATCTCTCTGAGATCATCTTCTGCCACTTTTCCCTCAGGTTAAACATGTCTTGGACATTCTGGACTGCTTGGAATGCTCTTCCTCTGGACAACTGTATGCCTGGCTTTCTCGCTTCTCTCAGGTCTCCACTCAAATGCCACCTTCATGACAAACTCCCTCCCTACCACCTTTTAGCTACTTCCTTTTGCCTTATCCTGCTGTTTTTTTATCTGCCACTGATCATTACCTAGTATACTATATATTAATATTTGTTATTCATCTCTCACTAGGATATAAACTCAGTATCAGAGACTTTGTCTATTTTGTTTATTGCCAGTACCCCAAAAGAGGGCCTATAAAGTAAATAATAGTTCAATGAACAGACAGTGCTCATGGAAGTACTGGCACCAACAGGACATTCTAAAGAGTTCTTGTTACTTTATCCCTCTTCACTAATAATTACTCTTTACCTAAGTGACTGTCATAAATAGACTATCACACTGTCTCAAAGTGACCTTAGGGAATGTCTGACAGTAACGTCCTATACAACAACCAGAGCTGGAGAGTAGTTTAGTGATCACATAGTCAGCCCCCACACTAAGACCCAGATGTGTTAAGTAACATCCCTAAGGTCACTGGCAGTGTTAGAATTAGAAATCAATCTGACTGCAGTCCTAAGCCATTGCTTTTCCACATTAAGAAAGTCTTAATTCATTAGTGATCTTTCATTCATGGATTTATTTAAACTTAAAAATGCATGATGTGTTTTAATGTTATATCCTACTATAGCAAAAGACTTCCTCTTTCTTCTTCTTATTTTATTTATTTATTTATTTTTTTGAGACAGAGTCTCACTTTGTCACCCCAGGTAGAGTACCCTGGCATCTTAGCTTCACAGCAACCTCTAACTCTTGGACTCAAGTGATTCTCCTGCCACAGCCTCTGGAGTAGCTTGGAACTACAGGCGTTTGCCACAACACGCAGCTATTTTTAGAGACAGGGTCTCACTCTAGCTCAGGCTGGTCTTGAACTTGTGAGCTCAGGCAATCCACCCGCCTTGGCCTCCTGAAGTGCTAGGATTACAGGCATGAGCCATCATGCCCAGAAGACGTCCTCTTTCATGTGTCCTAAACTCATCTTTCTCCAGGACTCCAGGATATCTCACTAGCATTCTGTTAGAGCTTGGTAAACAAACTGGGCTTCATCATTGCCTGTTCTTCTAGTTTTCATGTTTTGGTGCCTTTCATCACACATATGTCTTCACTTAGCAGCCCTACCAGTATCTTGGTCCATTTTTAGTGCTTCCTCTAGACATTTTCTAGCTTTAGGTTCCCTTACTTAATGCTGGTAACTAGAATGGGAAACAGATGCTACTACAAATAAAGAGTTACCGTGCATATTACTATCTTCCCATCAAGAGGTAGAGTGTCCTCTCATTCAATCTTTGAAGGCTCTGTGACTACTCTGATCAATAAAAAAAACAAAGTGTTGGGCAGCACCTGTGGCTCACAGGCGTAGGGCGCTGACCCCATATGCCGGAGGTGGCAGGTTCAAATCCAGCCCTGGCCTGAAACTGCAAAAAAAACCCCCAAAAAACAAAGTGTCACCGTGTCAGTTTCTGGGTCTAGGCCTAAAGAGACTTCACCTTTTACTAACTGTCTCTTCAAATACTTCATTTGGTAACCCAGTCACTATGCTATCAAAAGCCCAGACACATGTGAAGGCCATTTCAAGATACCCTATTTGACAGCCTCAGCTGAGCTCCCAGCCAACTGTTAGCATCACTGACAATCATGTGAACCATGCTGAATGTCCAGGCCAGGTGAGTCAAGCTTGAGATGACTGTAGCTAACATCCAACTGCAACATGAAAGACCCAAGTGAGAACCCAGCTGAGCCCAGTTACCCCACAGAATCATGAAAAGTTAATAAATAGTTGTTTGAGGAACTATGTTTTAAGGAGGTTTGTTACATAGCAATAAATAACTGGAACAGATACTACAGTTCTCACTCATTCAGTAAATATTTATCAAAGTTATAATATGTAAGGAACTTGGAGGTACAACAAATAAGACATGCAACTTATTCTTAAAAAGGGAACTGTGATGGCAAGGGCCCTAAAGTATAATACAAAGTTAAATTCTGCCATTTGTTATATATCAGCATGCCAAAGGCTAAGCCCATGTTTCCCCTACATGTACTTTCTACCAACTTCAAATTTTATCTATTTGACCTTTTTCACTTCAAGATATTACTTAATTCCTTTCTTTCCTTTTTATTCTCAAATTACTGCTTCTGTCTCCTTATCACATTCTCTTAGTGGCCCAAATAATCTGTTTTTTTTCAACCTTGACGTTTATATTAGTCATCTATTGTTGCATAACAAAATACCCCCAAATTTAGCAGCTTAAAACAACGACATGGCTCGGCACCTGTAGCTCAAGTGGCTAAGGTGCCAGCCACATACACAGGAGCTGGTGGGTTCCAATCCAGCCCGGGCCTGCCAAACAACAATGACAACTACAACCAAAAAGTAGCCTGGTGTTGTGGCGGGTGCCTGTAGTCCCAGCTACTTGGGAGGCTGAGGCAAGAGAATCGCTTAAGCCCAGGAGTTGAAGGTTGCTGTGAGCTGTGATGCTATAGCACTCTACCCAGGGTGACAGCTTGAGGCTCTGTCTCAAAAAAAAAAAAAAAAAAAAAAGTATTATTTCTCATAGATATGAAGATTAGGAGGTTATGATTCTGACTAAGGGTCTTGCAAAAAGTTGCAATCAAGCTGTCAGCCAGGGCTGCCATTATCTCAAAGTTTGACTACTGAAAAGTCTGTTTCCAAATACACTGTTTTAAGGCCGTAGGTCCTTACCATACAGGCCTCTCACCTGGGGCTGCTCACAACATGGCAGCTAGCTTCTCTCAGATCAGAGAGAGAAAGTATGCATGTGCACATACCTCCAAGCACAAAAGAAACCATAGGAGCTTAGATAATCTGCTCTTGGAAGGGTATGCTATCACCTCTGTCCTTTTACTGGTTACACAGACCAATCCTGCAACAACATGACAGAAGACTATGTGAGAGTGTAAACACCAGGAGGCTCGGAACCCTGGGGACCATCTTAGAAACTAGCTGCCACAAAACACATCTTAGACCTTTCCTTTTCCTGAAACAAATTCTTGGTTTCCCTGGGCAATACTCTCTTGGTTTTTCTGCTTCCAGAGTTTTCCCCAGCCTGATCCCTTCAATATACTTAGATTACATTAATTTTCCTAAAACAAGTCCCATTAAATCCCTTAGGTTGGCTTCTCATCACCTATCAGAGAGAGTTATAACTGGACCTGAAAATAAATAATATAGCCCTAACTTTGCAACTTATGGGACTCAGTATCTAAAAATAATTCTAAATTGCAGGTAACATTTCTATTGCAGCATAGGTCATATTTCTCTTCCCTCTGCATACACTGTTGTGATTTCCCTCTCCTTTCAAATGAGACGAACCAACTTCTCTAACCTTTATTCTTGCCTCATTCTCAAAGTACTTTTCTCATTTTGTATCGATTATCTTCTCTCTTAACTAATACGCTTGTCTGAATCATTCTTTAAGCATTAAGATCAACTTTTTAAATGTTTGGTTTTGAGAGCCTGTCTCTTTAATTAGACCAATAGCTCCTTGAGGGTAATATCTTACGGATAAGGTCTCTGTGACCAGCTTTGTTCTCTATATTTTGGGAATCACGAAGGTAATCATCACATTATTTCCTGGCTTAATTTTATAAACAGACCATCACCTGAATTTCTCGTACGAACAAGGGAAAATCTAAACAGAAATCATCTATGATTCATTTTTTGAAAGTGGAAAAGACATAAAAATATAGCTTAAAATTTACCTTTTAAAAGAGCTTTTCAGTACTTTAATTCCTTTGCTGGGTTTACAAAGTTAACACATCAATGAACAGTTCTAAATTTGTCAAAATTTATGCCCTCAAGCCAAGTCTCAGGAATGAAACATGCATACACATAAATGTAAAGACTATTATCTACCCCATGACTAATATAAGGAATAAGCTTACCTTTAAACAAAATAATTGATTCTTTGTATTATACAAGTCAGACAATTAAGTTCAAGAACTTGTCCTAGAAAAAAATGCTACATACCTCATTGCTGAATATCACTACCGTCACCTTCAAAGTACACCCCTTGGGAAGCTATGCACTGATGCCAGCACCTACCTACACTTCAGAGCTCTTTTTCTGGAATGGCTATCAGAACTGTCATTGTACGAGATCTGAAAGTTAAATTCATGAACTCATTCTACAAAAAGTGCTTTGAAGGATGGACTAGGTGTTGGCATTGGTGCACAGCTTCCCAAGGGGAATACTTTGAAGGTGACCTTAGTGACATTCAGCAATGAAGTATGTAGCACTTCTTCTAGGATAAGTTCATAAATTTAATTGTCAGGCCTCATATAAATGAAATATAGGGCATAATGGCTCAAAATCTTGACTTTAATAGTTTTTTCATTCAACACATCCTTACAAAGTACTTACCATATGCCAAACATTAAATGGGTACCTTTTACAGTGCTATGGCCACATATATAGTAACAGAATATCCCCATTCTTACCTCATTGGCACGAGTCCCAGCATTTCATCACGTCGTTTTTCTTTTTTCTTTAGCTCTGATTCTGTTGACTTCAGTTTATCTGGAGCAAGCCGCAGTTTAGACTGCAAATCACTGATAACTTCTTGTAATTCAGCCTCTGTCTGAAAAACTCTCTGACAGACAGGGCAACATGACTGGTTTTCATCTGCTAGCTGAGTAATGAATTGGGAGTAAACTGCCGTGGCCCCAGCCAGCATGGCTATTTAAAAAAACATATACATCTCCAATGAGAAATACACAGTTTTGTTAATATGGCTGCATCATTTGCTGTCTACTCCTCTTGCTTTATAAACATAAAATAAAAATTCAGATTATTAAATCTTCTTCCAAAGGGCATGAGACATTCAGATTATATAAATTATTTTTTAGCAACTAACAATAAGCATAACAACTTTTACTAAGAGCTTTCTATGTGCTAGATACTGTTCAAAGGGCTTTACAAATATAATCTCATTTACTCCTCAATACCTTCTAAGAGCAAGGTGGTAGGTACTTGTTTTCTCATTTTACATATGACTAATGTGAAACACAGGAAGATTTTAATAATTTGCTGAAAGTCGTGTTGTGAGTTAAATTATAGAGCTAAGACTGAAATTCAAGCCATTTGGTTCCACAACCAGGTTTAAAATCTCCTATACTTAATAGTCACCTCTGGATGAAAACTCAACAGCATCAAAGTGCCTCTCTCGAGAATATGAACTTACCTCGCTGTTTTGAGGATTTTTCGATTTCTTCTTTAAGCCTGTCTAAACCACTTTCAAAGTCCTGGCTACCACAAACATCAAACAGCTTGTCTTCATAACTGGATAATTGCTCTTCTTTTCTTTTTAGCTCATTATTTATATGATTTTTATTTTGCTCAGCTGAAGCTAGTTCTTTGCTAAGATAAGAAAAAATGGATTATAATTTTAAAACATGAGAAATGCATTTGAAAAAAACGAGTAGGAAGATACAAACCAAATTCTGCCAACAGATCATTACAAGGGTTTGGTATACAAAAATATTGTTTTGTTTGTTTTGTTTTTTAAGAAGTTTTAAGGCAACAGTCCATAGCTTACACTTCCACTTAGGACACTGAAACACTTGCTAAACCCTAGTCTTGGGCCTACTCCCAGAAAAATGTACATAGGCAGAAATTTGCCTTGTTTCTGGGGGTTCACTGTCTTAGATCCCACATTAAGAGCCTCAGCAAAAAGATGCTTGCTGGGTCTACTGCAGGAAAAGAGATGAGAAAAATAGTCTCCTAATTCCCTTCAATCCCTTTCACTTCCTTACCCTCCTAGAAAAACCTTTTCTTTTTCCTCTCCTTGTTGCTGTCTTCTACTTCACTCACTGCCTCTCATTTATCAAAGATTTTGCTTACACAATTTATCTCCACTCCAACATTGTCTTAGCTAACCTCAATACTTACACATATCAGAGTTTTTCAATTTGCAAGTTATCATACAAGTCATGTAATCAAATTTAATACATTGTACTCAGCATATTTTTTTTAAATGAAACAAGATAATATAATATATTACGCTGTATGTAAAAGTACTTTCAGAAATTTCTTTCAGATAAATGTGTATGATCACACACACACTTCATACTATCGTGAGTTATGGTAAAAGTATGAAGAAAAAAAATTTATGTAGATGATACTTTCTGCATCCTAGCTTCCACTGAACACTTCTCATCAAGATCATCAACAACTCAACTGCTAGGTGCAATCTTCATCTACTCTACCTCTAGGTAGCACAACTCTCCTTGAAGGCCTATCCCCTCAAGGCACCCCCAACACCACTTCTATGTGGCTCTCACCCTGGTTCCCTAGGCACATCCCAGTTCCCTTGACTTGCTCCTCTTCCTTCACCTGCCAACAATTTTAAATGCTGCTGCTCCCCTAGAGTTTAACTGTAACCCCTTCTCTTCTCTTTGCCTAATTCTCTCAAAGTGGTATGGTCTATGCTAACTTTGAACATCACTTATATAGCAACAATCCCAATCTCCTGTACTTCAAACTCCAATTTATATTCCCTAACAGACACTTCCATAAGAAACACAAATTTCACAAGGCCAAAGCCAAATCCACTATTTTTATCAAAAATCTGTGTGGGATTTTTGATCCTCTTATCCAACTACCATCCAGGTAACATCTAAGAAATTGTATCATTTTTTAGAATGGATTACTCTCAGAAATGAAAAGGGAATTTAAAAAGTTTAATCTTTTTATATAGATCTACAAATTTTCAAGAGACAAGAGGCCCAAATTGTTACCCATTTCCATTTTACTTAACTTGTAAAACTGGATTTTCATAAAGTTCACGGAAAATATGTATTATGAAAAAACTATACATGAATTTCAAAACTTTTTTACACCAAAATAAACTCATACTAAATTATTATAATATGTCCAAATTAGGATCTAGTCTGAGGCACTGAGAAGGACAAGGCATCAGTCTGAAAACAGCCTCAATCCCAACAACATGGATACTGCCAAAAGTGAAGGAGAACAAATTTATGGAGAAGTTTAGATGAAGAGTGGTGAAATCACTAACACGTTATGAAAAGTTTATGGTGATAATGCCCCCTCCAAAATCAGCAGTTCACAAATGGATAACTTGTTTAAAGAAGTGGAGAGGCAATGCTGAAGTTGAAGCCTGGAGCAGCAGACTATTCACATCAATTTGTGAGGAAAAAATTCATCCTTATGTGAAGAGGACTGACCAATTAACAATGCAAACAACAGCCAACACCACAGTAATCTCAATTGGTTGGTTCAGTTTACATAATTCAGAGTGAAAAATTAAAATTAAGCAAACTTTCTACTTGATAGGTACCAAAAGTGTATGTCTCAGATCAGCTGCAAGTAAGAGCAGACCTTTCGATGGAAATTTTAAATAAGCAGGATCAGATCCTGAAGCATTTTCTCAAAGAATTGTAACAGGAGATGAAACATGGTTTCACCAACACAATCCTGAAGACAAAGTACAATCAAAGCCATGAAGACCAACAGGTGGAAGTGGTCTAGTCAAAGCAAAAGTGAACTGGTCAAGAGCAAAGGTCATAGCAACAGTTTTTTTGGATGTTCAAGAAATTTTACTTATTGACTTTCTGGAGGACCAAAGAACAAGAACATCTAATTATTATGAGAGGCATTTCAGAACACTAACCAAAGCTTTAGTAGAAAAATGCCCAGGGAAGCTTCACTAGAATCCTTCTCTAGCGGGTAGGGGTGGAGAACCTGTGCTCCTCTGGATCCCCAAGTGTGGCCCCTCGACCAAATCCAAACTTCATGGAACAAATCACTTTATTAAAAGGATTTGGGACCTGGCAAGGTGACTCAACACCTGTAATCCTAGCACTCTGGGAGGCTGAGGTAGGTGGATCGCTTGAGCTCAGGAATTCTAGACCAGCCTGGACAAGAACAAGATCCCATCTCTACTAAAAATACAAAAACTTAGCCTGGCGTTAAGCCTGGCTATACCAGCTACCTGGGAGGCTGAGGCAAGAGAATCGCTTGAGCCAAGAGTTTGAGGTTGCTGTAAGCTATGGCAATGCCACAGCACTCAACCCCAGGGCAACAGAATAAGACTCCGCCTCCATTAAGAAAATAATAATAATAAAAATGGAGGATTTGATCTGTAAAAATTGGATTCAGTCAAAAGGCCACACTAAAGGATTCAGAAGGCCACATGTGGCTCCAAGGTTGCGGGTTCCCTACCCTTGTGTGGCAGGGCAATTCTGTGAGAGTTTCAATGGGAAACCATTAAGTATCCACTGCACAGTCTTGATTAGGCTCTTTCTTACTTCTCGCTTCTTTTTGTTTCCTAATCTTAAAAAATCTTTAAAAGGCACCTATTTTTCTTTAGTTAATAATGTAAAAAAGATTTCTTTGACATAGTTAAAGTCTCAGGACCTGCAGTTCTTTAGGGATGGTCTGTGACTGGTATCATCACTTACAAAAGTGTCTTGAACTTGATAAAGTTTGTGTTCAAAAATAAAGTTTGTATTTTTTATTTTTATCTTTTAATTCTATTTATACATAAAATTTCTGAAGTCCCTTCACATAGGTGAACTAAATACAACATACCATTTCATGACAATAAATGATTTTAACACAATTGAGCATGAAAGCATGAAATAAGAAATTTCTGTTACATCTCCAAATGTTGCAACTACTTACTTCAACTTGGCAAGTCTGTCCCTGGTCTGATTAATTTCTTTTGATTTACTATGAAGCCAGTCTTCAAGCTGTTTTTTGTTGGGAAAGTACCCCAATAGTGAAGTTAATTCATCACTGTGCCTAGATTTTATTTTTCTGATTTGTTCATCTTTGTCAGCCTAAAAGTAAAAAACATCTTTTAAAAATAAAGTGTTATGTCTCTATAATAAATCAAGAACAAAAATAAATGGTAGACTTATTTAAGTTTTAGGCTTAAAAAACAGATTTATAAAAATTAAGAAAACATGAAATTTCTTAAAATCTTGGAGATGGTACTTCTAAGTCATAAGAGAGCAACAACTTTAATACTCTAAAAATTTAAAACTTCTGTATGTTAAAAGTTCACAGCAATGAGCATGGGTTTGTGTGCATATACTTCTAAATAAACTTTCTGTAATTAAACAGTAACTCTTATACTTGACAGTTTGTTCTTAAAGAGTAGGTATTAAGCTCCCTTAATCTCTAAAATATAAAGTCAATACTAACTCAGTACTTCATAGTGTGTCAAGTATGAATGCAAGATAAGCTATTTTAAATACCAAACAGTATAATTAGAACAAAAAGAAAAACCATACTTTGTCTTTGGTCAGCATCTCCATCTGGGTACGCGTTGTTGTATGATGGTTTATCTGCTCCATCTCCTGGTCCAATTTACGCAGGGTCCTGTCTAGGTCCACTTTCTCATTCTGAAGGCTTATAACTTCTGTTTTTAGGGCTTCTACATTGCTGCTTTTCTCAGCTTTGCTTAGCTCACGTTCCTAATCAATAATTCAAACAAATGCATAGGTTTACATAATTTGTGTAAGAATTAAAATAATGTAACCCACATCACAAAGTACCAAACCTGCAGGTGCTGGTGTGGGTGCAAAGAAGGGAACACTTAAATACATTGTCAATGAGACTGCAAACTAGCAAAGCCTTTTTTGCAAAGAAGTATGGAGAATCCTCACAGAGCTAAAAATAGACCTCTCATTTGATCATACAATCCCATTATTGGGTATCTACTCAGAAGAAAAAATTCATTTTACCATAAGGACATCTGCACTAGAATGTTAATCAGAGCTCAATTCAGTCACCAAGATGTAGAAACAATTCATGTGCCCATCAACTCACAAATGAATAAACTATGGCATATGTATACCATGGAATAAATACTATTCAGCTTTAAAGACAGATGGAGACTTTATATCTTTTGTATTTGCCTGGAAGGATTTGAAAAACATCCTCCTATCACAAGAATGGAAAAGCAAGCATCCAATGTACTCAATATGAAACTAGTAGAAACTACCACCCCGACACAAGAGAAAAACACAATTAAATTCAAGAAGGCGGGGGAAGAGGAGAACGGTGAGGAGGAAGGGGGCTTGGTAAACTCTCACCTAACTGGCACAATATAGGGGTAAATGTAGGGCACACCTGCTGGGTGAAGAGCTCAACTATAACTTGGGCTCTTTACCCAACAAATGCAAACAAAATAACCTAATCATACGTATCCTTATATTAATCTGGAAATAAATAAAATAAAAAAACACTTCTCAAGAACCTGGTTCTTCTAAGAACCACGAAAACCTCAATTTGAATAAGGAAAGACAACCAACAGACGCCCACATAGAGATGATAGAGAAGTTATATTGTAAAGCTGCCACCATTAGAATGATGCAGTGAGCAATTACAAATACATTTGAAACATATGAAAAAGAAATTCTCAGCAAGAATTCAAGTGATATACTGACTTACTCCAAAATGTCTTTTTCAGTATTTCACTTGAAAAATATGCCTATTTCTTCTGGCTGCCATGTTTACTTATGAGAAGTCCTCCACTATTCTAATCATATACTGACGTACTCCAAAATGTCTTTTTCAGGCGACACCTATGGCTCAAAGGAGTAGGGTGCTGGCCCTATATGTTGGAGGTGGCGGATTCAAACCCAGCCCTGGCCAAAAAAAAAAAAAACAAACCCAAAATGTCTTTTTCTGCAGCCTTAAATTCATGCCATTCTTAATTCCTTTATTTAAGCATTACTCATAAATTGCAAAGCCCCATCTTCTTAATGAAAATGTTAACTTTTTTCATTAAAACTGATTATTGCTTTAAAAAAGAATTAAAATAATGATAGTGTGTTAGAAATTAACTAATCCTCAGAATGGTCAACATATTATTGTTTGCTTATTCAAACAACAAGAGAAAAAAATGTAATGCACCACATTGCTTTAAGAAAAAGCACAGTGGCTCACTCCTGTAATCTCAGCACTTGGGAGGCCGAGGTGGGTTGATTGCCTAAGCTTACGAGTTCGAAACCAGCCTGATCAAGAGCAAGATCCCATCTCTAAAAAATAGCTGGTTGTGTGGCAGATGCCTGTAGTGCCAGGTACTTGGAGGCTGAGGCAAGAGGATCACTTGAACCCAAGAGTTTGAGGTTGCTGTGAGCTAAGACGCCATAGCATTCCACGGAGGGTGACCAAGTGAGACTCTGCCTCAAAAAAAAAAAAACAACTTATTAACACTGCCTTACTATGTTATATTAAATAATAGTAAAGAATAAATAAATAAATTTGGAAGGGTAAAACAGGAAGGAAAAGTAAGAATCAGGGCAAAATTAGGAGAAATATGTCTAAGTATACAGATTAGTGACTCTTCAATGATTAAGTATTAAGTATTTATTAAGTCTCCACGTAACTCACTTTATTGCCTAATATGTAGAAACTATATAAAAATTGTGTGATTTGGTCCTCCACTGGTGGCTCCCCACCCTAACAAGACAATATTGTAATAAAGTGTTAAAGACAAAAATGTATGCTACAATGGTGAGTTAGGAGGTAAAAATCAATGTTTACATAAATTATCAAGATGGGATTTAACAGCAGACTTACCAAGCTCTAGGATGCTTATTTTGATGATGGAAGGTAAAGGAAAGGGACAGATTAGATGCAAGGAAGAAAATTTGGAAGTTCTTGAAGAGATTGGCTTAAAAAGTTTTTACCAAAGAAGATGTGATAATACAGCAAAAATCACATAAAATTCCAGTGTGTGAAACCTTGAGGGAAAATACTTGCTTTTTTACTTAGGTAAGTGGTTCTTAGCAAGGGTATTCATAAGAATCACCTAATTTTGTTGTGTTTTTTAAAGAGACAGAGTCTCATTCTGATGCCTAAGCTGGAGTGCAGTGGCCATGATAATTGTTTACAACAACCTGGAATTCCTGGGCTCAAGCAATCTTCCTGTCTTTGCCTCTCAAGTAGCTGGGACTATAGGTGCATGCCACCAATGCCTGGCTGTTTTGAACATATACTTCCATGCCCCACTCTCAGAAATTTTGATTTTGAAGGTCTGAGGCTTTAAGGTCTAAGCATAGATAACTTAAAAAAGCTTATGGGGTGATTCTAATTTTTAACCCACCAGGTTTCAGAACCAAAGAGTTGGGAGGATCAAGATATTCAGGGGAGTATTCAAGATATTCATTTTACTTTAGAACTGAGAAGATTGACATTTATATTAAAATGCCATAATTCTAGGATTAGAAATAGATTAAATACTTCAACTATGTCTTATACTTTAAAGTAATTATTCAAAGAATATCTTACAGCTTTTGTGAGCTCCTGGTCCAATTCAAGAATCCTGTCTGAAGATCCTTCCAACTGCTGTAATTCATACTTCACATTTTTCAGCTCATGCTGTTTCTTACTTTGGATTTCCAATTTTAGCTCAATTATTCTTCCCAGTCCAGTTTTCTTATCCCTTATCTCATCTATCTGTTTTTGTTTCAGAGCCTCTTTTTCAGCAAAATCATTCTAAATATGTAAGTAAAGAATGAGCATTAATAAATTTTTCATTAAATAATTAAGAAAAAGTTTCTTTATTGCAAAAGTAACATGGACAATAAAGAAAATACAGAAAAGCACAGTTATGCATCACTAACCCATGGAGATATATTCTGAGAAATACATCTTTAGGCATTTTGTCACTGTGCAAACATCATACATTGTACTCACACAAACCTAGATACTATAGTCTACTATACGACTAGCTATTATATTATAGCCCATTACTCCTATACCTGTACAGCATGTTACTGTACTGAATACTGTAGATAACTGTAACACAATAAATATTTATATATGTAAATACAGAAAAAGTACAGTGAAAATATGATATTATCATCTTACAGAACCACTATTGTATTCATGGCCTCCCATAGACCAAAATGTCATTATGTGATGCATAACTATATTTTAAAAAATGTAAAAACTATCATCCAGAATAATCATTATTAAACATGAGCAAATATTTTCTTTGCAATTAGCCTGAAGACTTTTTTTTTATTTAGAATGATAGTAAGAAGAAAAACAATAAAATTTCTAACTTAAAACCAAATAAAAAATGTACACCTACATTTTCTTCATATTTTTAACTTAAAAAATGTTTTAAATTTGTTCCTATAAAGGTTTTTATCCTACCCTGTAGTAGCATCTATCCTAACACTAATACAAACCACATGCCAAAATAAGAGTTTATCCAAAAACTAAAACAATTCAACTAGAGAATCTGACACAGATAAAAGAAAATAACAAATACTGTATTTCAAAATATTTACCATGAGTTGGTTGGCAGTTTCTGCTTCCTTTTCTTGTCTTTCTCTCACAAGTTTGTGAAAATTTTTAATTTGTCTTTCACTGAATGGTCCACGCTCAAAGCCATCCAATTCTAGCTGTATTGCCAAAGACTGAATTAATGAGTCTCTAGCTCGGATATGTTCTTGATGGCGATCTGCCTGTAGCTGTAGACGACCTTTAAAAAAGCCAATCTAATAATTTTTCTTGACAGCTGTTTTTTATAAAAGTTGAGCAACTGTAAATTCACATGCAGTTGTAAAAAAAAAATACAGCATAAATTTAAATTCACACGAAGTTATAAAAAGTAATACACCATAATCTCTCCCATCCTTTGCCCAGTTCCCCCCAATGATAACTTTTATAAAACTATAGTATAATAATATCACAACCAGGCTCAGCACCTGCAGCACAGTGGTTAGGGCTGAGGCCATATACGCCAGGGATGGCGGGTTTGAACCTGACCTGGGCCTGCTAAACAACAATGACAACTATAACAACAACAATAACAACAACAACAAAAAAAAAAGGCCAGGCATTGTGGTGGGCACCTATATTCCCAGCTACTTGGGAGGCTGAGGGAAGAGAATTGCTTTAGCCCAAGAGTTTGAAGTTGCTGTGAGCTGTGACACCTCGGCACTCTACCAAGGGCAACACAGTGAAAATAAATAAACAAATAAATAAGAAATAATAATTTCACAACCAGTATACTGACATTGATATAATCCATCAATCTCACTCAAATTTCCCCCATTTTACTTGTACTCATTCGTGTATGTGTATGTATTAAATTCTATATATTTTACTACTTATGTGGGTTCATGAATCTACGACAACAGTCAAGATACTGAATAGTTCCAATATCACAAGAACCCCCCTGTTCTTTTATAACCATAACCACATCCTTCTCTCTCCTGCCCTTCCTCCTACCCAGTATCCCTGGCAATCACTAATTTGCCCACATTTCTAAAATTGTGACATTTCAAAAATGTTACATAAGGGAAAACATACTTTTTTTTTTTTGTTTTGAGACAGAGTCTCATCATTCTGTCACCTGGGGTAGCATGCCATGGCATCATAGCTCATAGCAACCTCAAATTCCTGGGCTCATGCAGGCCTCCTGCCTTAGCCTCCTGAGTAGCTGGGACTACAGGTGACCATCACAATACCCAGCTAGTTTTTCTATTTTTAGTAGAGATGAGCTTGCTCTTGCTCAGGCTGGTGTCAAACTTCTAAGCTCAAGTGATTCACCTGTCTCCAGGTGAATCCATGGTGGATCCATACTAGGATTACAAGCATGAGCCACCTTGTACAGCCTTATGTAACCTTTTCAGATTGTCTTTTTTTCACTCAGCATATTTTCCAGGATATATTTCATGCAGGCAGAAAACATGTAATATTATACAAGGAAAAAAGATCAAGACTTTATCTTACCCTGTTCAACTAGTAGTTCTGATTTTTCTTGATTGAGAAGCCTAGATTCTTTATTTAATTTTTCCAGTTCACGCTGACAGTCTACCAATTTCCTTTCTTTCTCTCTTACTGTTCTCTGGTGATTGTGATATAAGTCATTTAGTTGCTCATCAGTCCCTTGAAAAACCTAGGTAATACCAAAGTAAAAAACTTTAATGTATAAATGTATGAAAATGTGATCACTGTGAGATACCAAATGTTAATCAACTTCCTTCATTTCAACATATACACCAAACTAGTATCAAACATTAAGATTTGTATCTGCTATTTTCTAAAATGTGGGTGGCAAAACTGATTCAAATAAAGTTCACTACAATAATCCTCAAATTTTGAAGTAGAACAAACTTCTACTACTACAAACCTTTTCCATCTTCTGTTCCAGCTCACTATTATCTTTCTCCATTTGCTTCTTTCGGCTATCCAAGGCTTTAATTTCATTGTCAAGTCTCATTACTTTAGAGAGATTGTGTTCAATTTCTTTTAAACGATTCTAAAAATAAAGAAATACTCTATGTAAGTAAAATTCACTAGAGCTTACATTGCTATTGGATGTTCAGAAATAAGATGTGCTAGGGCCAGGCATTTAGTAAAAGTGGTCTCATTTAATGTTAACAATGAACTTTAAAAAGAGCACAAATTGAAGAGCAGAGACATTAAGTAACTTTCCCAGGTCTTCACAGATAGCAGAGAAAAGCAGAAATTAAATTCTACTTCTAACTCCAAAGCCTGTACCCTGCCTTCAACACTCCTACAGAAGTCTTCCATTCATTGAGCACTTACAGCTATAATATGCAGAGTAGCACATTTTAAAAACTTAATCCTTAAAAGGCTAACTATTCAATGTACTTTTTAAAAATCAGAACTACTAGGTAGACTAGAAACTCATGGTGACTTACAAGTCATTCTTTGCCTCATCTCTTAGAAATATGTATAACCCAGTTCAGGGCATTCTCCTTGGATGACGCTGGAGATACTCTTCTAGTGTTTGACTCTATGACTCCAGAGCTGACCAATTCTTCTTCTAAGACATTTTTAGAACCTAATTTTAATTTTTTATTATTATTTTATTTAGAGATGGGAGGTGCAGGGGGGAACCTTCCTATATTGCCAGGCTAAAGTGCAGCAGCTATTCACAGGCAAGATCATAGAGCACTGCAGACTGAAATTCCTAGACTTAAGTGATCCTCCTACCTCAGCCTCCTGTGTAGCTGGGACTACCATGATCAGAAGAAGCTAATTTTTAAACATCTTATATATAAGTTACTAAACTACTTAGATGTATTAAATGTCAACTTTCTTAGCTCCACCAAAATGCATGCTCAACTTTAATAACATTTATTAAAAATATATAGTATATACCTTGATTTATATATGAATGGATAGCTTATAATCACCATGAAAATAGAAACTTTGTTTACTCTGTTCCTTAATATATTCTCAGAACATATAATAAGGGTTCAATATGTTAGCTAAGTAAAAGAACAAGAGATCTCAAAAAAGTAATTTTACCAATAATAACAGTCACAGGTATCATTGATTGAAAGCCTATTATATTCCAGATATTGTACTATGTGCTGCTATAAATTTTCTCTAATCTATTGAGAGGCCATGGCAGGAGGACCAGTGGAGGCCAGGAGTTTGAGTCCAGCCTAGGCAACATAAAGAAACCCTGTCTCTACAAAAAAAATTAAAACACAAAATCTCTCTAATCCTCTGAAAACTACATACTAAGCAGGAGACTCAGAGGACTTAATTGACTTGTACAAAACCACAAAGTTAAGATTGGGAGATAAGATTAGGAAGCATAATGGTTAAGAATAGAAGCTCTGGCTGCTGGAACAACTGGACATCTGTCTGAAAAGAAACCTGAACCCTTATCTCATACTGTATTTAAAAATTAACCTGAAATGCAACATATACTTAAATGTAAGAACTCAAAAAATTATGAAAACATTGGAGAAAATATCGAAGAAAACTATGAAAATATTGAAGAAAACACTGAAGAAAATTTTTGACAGTAGGTGAGGCAAAGTTTTCCTAGATATGAAACAAAAAGCAGGAATTATAAGAGAAAAGAGGGTGGAAACAAGATGGCTGACTGAAGCCAGCTTTCCACAGAGGCTCCCGTCCAGAAGGAGAGTTAAGGGACAGAAATTTAGCAAGTAACCTGGCAGATTAGAGCTATGCCAAGAGAGGAGGCTGAAGAACGCACATCAACCCTGCTGAGGCGAGCTGTGACCCCCAAGGATACAAACAAAAGGTACAAAATCCATCACCAAGCGGACAGGAGTCCCCTCCCCCATGAGAACGGTTCAGAGTACCCCATAAACAAATGAGCAGAGTTCAAAAGTCCTCCCATTGTACTCCATGGGAGAGACCCTCTAAAAACTGGACCTACTTTCCCTACTAGAGTGGCATGGTGCTCTCCTGCCAGGCATAAAACTGTGTAAAACTGTATATATTCTCTACCTGCAATTCTGAGCTCCCAGCACTCCCCTCCACTCTCACTCTCAGGTCTGGAGGCCTGTTCCCCAGGAGTGCAGATTCTTGGGTTTTTGTTGAGAGGTGTGGTCAGGGCATGGACTGCTGCTGGTCAGTGCTGATTCTGTGGCACATGAGTAAGGAGAGGATGGTCGGCTGAAAGGGAACCACACAGGAGGGGAGGTGCCCCAAGGCGCACAGCAGCAGCTGTTTGTGGCAACAATAGGGCTCACCTCCAGATATTCCGGAGTCATACCCCCTATGTCTCTGGGCAAAAAGAGGAGGCTGGGCATCTTCTCAGGTGGCAACCATGGCAGAACAGATCTAGGACAGAAATGCAGGCCCCAAGAGTAAAGGGTTGCCTGAGGTGGTATCAGTCTGGGTGGAGCGCAGGAACTAGAAAACCCACAGGCAGAGCCAGCTGATTCCTAGGGCGGGGCTTCCCCAGAGGACCACTTTACTGAGCCTAAGATGCACCCAGCCACCAGGGGATCATCAGCCTGAACAAAGGAGGGGAGGGAGAGGCTGGGACTGACAGGTAACCATGCTACAAATACAAACTACAGCTGAGACAGGACACCGGCACAGACAGGGCCTGAGGCACGGGTTCTGTGAACTCAAAACAGCTTCTTTTCTGCAGGGAAATTTACCATGCACAGAAACAAATTCCACAAAGTTGTTCTATTCTGTCAGTAACATCAATCAGGGGCAGGGCTGGAACTGAATGAACAGCCCCATCCTCCATTAAACACCCGAGGTTGTCAGGCTTCACCTCCCCCAGCTGGATAGTGTCAAGAGAGCAGCGGCCTGGCTGAGGAGACATAGATCTCCTTGTGATTGAGGCAGGTACAAACCTCTGGAGATTCTGCTCATTGAAGGCAACTGGGTCACAGCCCTGCGGGGTTATCAGTGACCAGTTGTGACAGAGTTGCAAGGTGGGGAAGGATGCATCAACTGTCCCAGACCAATCTATTTGCTGGGTGGGTCCTTCTGACCTCATAGAGCACCGGAGCAACTCATATGCGAGTTGTCAGCAGACCCCTGCAATCTAATTGCCAGAGACCTTTTAAACTCTCCCACCTGAGACAGGTGCTGACTAAAACAACTGATTTGGGCCTTTTGAACTGAGCCAATCGCCCGAGGACTATGCAAGTGGTACTCTGGGTGTGTGGTTGTAGGAAGGTTTGATTTTCCTTTTCCAATTGTTGCCATTGGGGGGCAGGGTGACTTAATTGCTGGTACTTCTCCACAGACTTCAACCCAGAGTAATTGTCTCACTAGGGTCAGACAGAGACCAGCTGAAAATAAGACAGAGCCACATAGCCCCACTACACCAAGCAGTTCCCCAGTGTCTCAGGCCACAGCACTGTACAAGTCCTTGACAAAGCTCCAGGGGAAAAGGTATAGACACCAGACCCACCTTTTGGGCAAAGGACTGGTTAATCAGTCCTGGAACCTGAACCCAACTTTTCTTTATCCACTCATCTAGTCAAACGGTATAAAATAATTATGGGGAGGAATCAGTGGAAAAACTCTGTTAACATGAATAACCAAAGTAGAACAACCCCCTCAAGGAAAGATATGGCAGATGTAACTGAAGATCCCATTCATAAACAGATGGCCAAGATGTCAAAAATCGAATTCAGAATTTGGATTGCAAATAAGATTAATAGAATGGAGGAAAAGTTGGAATTAGAAATTCGAGGAGCAATTCAAATGTTGAAATTAGAAATTCGAGGAGCAATTCAAAGGTTGGAATTAGAAATTCGAGGAGCAATTCAAAGGTTGTCTCAAGAATTCAACGCCTTTAAAGACAAAACCACCAAAGATTTTGACACACTGAAGCAAAAATTTGCAGCCCTCAAAGATCTGAAAAATATAGTAGAATCGCTCAGTAACAGAGTGAAAGCAAGCAGAAGAAAGGATTTCTGACATTGAAGACAAAGCTTCTGAATGCTCCCAAACTCTCTAAGAGGAAGAGAAATGGAAAGCAAAAACGGATCATTCTCTCAGAGAGCTCTGGGATAATTTGAAGAAGGCTAACATCTGCCTCACTGGAATCCCTGAAAGCAATGAACTGGCTTTGCAAGGCACAGAGGCTCTTCTCCATGAAACTATGAAAGAGAATTTTCCAGACATGCCAAGAGATTCTGAAATTCAGATAGCAGACAGTTTCAGAACCCCAGCATGACTCAAACGGGATAAGACATGCCCCAGGCACATCATAATTAATTTCACTAAAGTTAACATGAAGGAGAAAATTCTGAAATCAGCCAGACGTAAGAAAACCATAACCTACAAAGGGAAGAATATTAGAATGACTGCAGATCTCTCTGCTGAAACCTTTCAAGCCAAAAGAGGGTGGTCATCGACTTTTAATCTCCTAAAACAAAATAACATTCAACCCCAGATCCTGTATCCAGCTAAACCAAGTTTCATTTATGATGAAGAAATTAAATACTTTAATGACATTCACACATTGAAGAAATTTGCCATAACCAAACCAGCTCTTCAGGATATTCTCAGACCTATCCTCCATATATGACCAGCCGAATCCTCTACCACAAAAGTAAACTTACTCAGCAACTTTTGATCAAACTCCAACTTCCACAATGGCAAAAAGATTAAAAGTGTCCACTGGACTTTCAAAAACCTCGATACCCAAAATTTTACCAGTCTTATCAATATTCTCCATCAATGTGAATGGCTTAAACACTCTTCTAAAGAGGCACAGGTTGGCTGATTGGATACAAAAACTCAAGCCAGGTATTTGCTGCATACAAGAATCTCATCTTACCTTAAAATATGAATATAGACTCAGGATGAAGGGATGGTCATCCATATTTAAGGCAAATGGTGTTCAGAAAAAAGCAGCTCTTGCAACTCTATTTGCAAACACAATAGGCTTTAAACCAAAAAAAGTAAGGAAGGAAAAGAATGCTCACTTTATATTTGTTAAGGGTAAAACTCAATATGATGAGATTTCAATTATTAATATTTATGCACCCAACCAGAATGTGCCTCAATTTATAAGAGAAACTCTAACAGACATGAGCAACTTAATTTCCTCTCGCTCCATAACAGTTGGAGGTTTGAAAACTCCTTTGGCAGTGTTAGACAGATCCTCCAATAAGAAGCTGAGCAAAGAAAGTTTAGATTTAAACCTAACCATCAAACATTTGGATTTAACAGACATCTACAGAACATTTCATCCCAACAAAACTGAATACACATACTTCTCATCAGCCCATGGAACATACTCCAAATCAATCACTTCTTAGGTCACAAGTCTAACCTCAGTAAATTTAAAGGAATAGAAATTATTCCTTGCATCTTCTCAGACCACCATGAAATAAAAGTTGAACTCAGTAACAACAGGAA
>CAUYPK010086004.1:0-19815 GCA_963574355.1 Loris lydekkerianus | reverse complement strand
CTCCTGAGAACCCACCGTGAGTCCTCAGAGAGTAGTTAGGACTGGGCCAGGCTCATGTACATAGGAGAGAACAACTAACCAGATGGTGAGACCTTTTATATTATTATGTGAGGGGTAGCCATTACTTTATTTTCTGTGAATCTAAGGTTGGTTGCACAAATATCTTTCACAGAGGCTGAGCATATCCTATAAAATTGAAAGCTGTTATCATTTACATTGGGATTTGAGATTTTAAAACAAAGGAGTATAAGAAAAATATATATAGGAACAGAGTGGATGTGTCTCCTTATTGTTGGCACTCTGCCCTTGAAGGGGTCCCTGGTGATCTTTCTGCCTAGTTGAATTTCTCTTCACAACCCTCTGGTGGATGAGGGGTCCTCCCTGAGGACTAGCTCATGGTGCCTGGGTTGGGAAGATATTCCTCTTGGGACTAGGATCCATGTCCATTGCTCACAAAGGTGCTGGGCTGCACCTGTGTGGCTGGAGACTTGGGATATACCTGAGCTTTAGTATAGAGAGTCTCTGTGCTGTCCTAAAGAAGCTATTTCCAGCATCTCCCTTGAATGCTTCTTTCTGTCTCTTGTTTTCAGCGGAATTCACTGCAGGATTTGTTCAGTTCAGGGTATTTAATAACGAGAGAGCAGCCAATGCCTTGTGTGCTGGAATGAGGGTCACCGGATGTAACACTGAGCACGTGAGTCTCTGTGGGACCAAAGAAGCTCTAAGATTGAGTGTATCATTGTGTGCTGTATGTGTATTGAGTATGGTGGACCTGTGGTGTGAGTTTATGTGTGTGTGGGACGTTTCCTTGCTCATTGTTGGGAGGACTGTGGGACCCTTTATGCAGGTACAGACATCCTGTACCTTTGGGGACCAACATCAAGGGCTGAGGCTTCCAAAGAACCACTGCTGTGTTCTCAGCCTTGGGGATGACACATGCAATTTCCTAGAATTGGGGTGAGGCTCCCATGCAGAAACATTCTGTGGGAGCTTTTAGGAGCTGAGGTTCCTAGAGAAACACAAAGTCTTGTCTCTCTTCAACTGAGGTTCAGCTTCCAGGGAAAAACTGGGCCTGGTCAGGTCTGCACAGTTACACACTATGTTGTGGTCACTGGGAGGGTCCTGTGTATCATCTTGTAGAAACATATCTTAGGCCATGCCCCCATGTACCTATCAGGATAAACAATGGGTATTGATGAATTCCAAAAATTTTAAGTTGAATATCAGGTGAATACAAAGGATGGGAAGGGAAGAAGTCTAGAATAACCTCATGGTTTTCATTTGAGTGAATGTATCATTTATTAGGTCAGGGTGTCTGGATGATGAATAGTTTGGTCACATGGAGTTTGAGATTCTTACGAGGAGGTCAGGTTGAATTTGAAGTCGTCAGTTCAAGAAACATCTGGACAGGAAATGGAGACTTGTGGTCAGAATGAATTGTTGGTGCCTGAAGCCAACATGGCCATGCGATTTATAAGGGACAGGAAGATCTGTCTTCTATTTAGAAGTAGCACTTAAAGAATTCCCAAAGGAAAAGTCCAGCCAGGGAATCTGAGAATGAATATTCAGGAAAGTTGGATGAAAGTCAGGAGGAGACAATGAGGTCACTAAAGGTGAAGGTGTAAAGGTTTCTGTGGAGGAATAGATCAGCACTTCCAGTGGAGCATCTGATGAGGACCAAAGATTCCACTGGAAGTGGCCATTAGGATGTCATCAGCCTCACTAGCAGATCTGTGTTCCTCTCCCTGTTTCCCAGCACTGCATCGGTGGAGGAGGGTTCTTTCCGGAGGGCAATCCCATCCAGTGTGGGGATTTCTCTGCCTTTGACTGGAACGGATATGGAGCTCATATTGGTTACAGCAGCAGCCGGGAGATAACGGAGGCAGCTGTGCTTTTGTTCTACCATTGAGAGTGCTGTGGTGGGGCCCAGCCCTCTTCTCCCAGCCAGGGATCCCAAGGATGGAGAATAATTTACCAACTGGATTGGTAATGGCAGAGGAGAAGAGAATAAATCATATTGATTCAAGTGTTTCTTTGGTGTTTCTTTGAATTCTTTTAGGAGTTTTGAAAGGAACGTCTACCTTTGACTATTTGAATCACCTTTGTGCTTGGAATGTTTGGGTTTAGGAATTCTGAAAGAGGAACATGCCCTCCTCCCCCTACTTTTAGAGAGCCTTTAAAGAACCAGAGGAAGAAAGGGCAGGGGGAAGAATTTTATCCTAAGCCTTTCTTACTCATAATAGACCAATTAATTTGCATCCTCAACCTAAAGATTATAAAGAAGAAAAGAGTCCATTTTGGTGGGTGTGCCAAAGAATAAAGAGACATACCCAATATTCTCATCTAGTATATTCAAGTCTTAGTGATTGGGGTTTTCTCTCTCCCTCTCCTTTTTATTTTATTTTATTTTTTTCAGATTAATATGAAGGTACATACTATTTGGTTATATAATTTGCATTTTTAAGGTTACAATCCTAGTTGTAGTTGTGTCCTTCACCTAGAAAGTGTGCCATATACCCATGCATTATACCTGTGTGTGTGGGAGGGAATTACTGAACCCTTTTGCCCCTCTCACCCACTTGAATTTCATTGGCTAGAAGCTCAATTTACAACCATAAAGATGTGAAAACAACCCAAGTGCCCTTCGCCACACGAATGGATTAATAAATTGTGGTATTTGTATACCATGGAATACTATTTGGCCATAAAAGATGGAGATTTTGCATCTTTTGTAGCAACATGGATGAGTGTGAAGAACCTTTTCCTAAGTATTACAAGAATGGAAAAACAAGAGTCATATGTACTCAGTACTGAATTGAATCTAGTGTATTGACAACTCCAATAATCTCATATATCATTGGGCAAGAGACATGAAACATGAAAAAATGCTCATCATCCCTAATCATCAGAGAAATGCAAATCAAAAACACTCTGAGATATTACCTGACCCAGTGAGAGTGGCCCACATCACGAAGTCTCAAAGCTGCAGATGCTGGCATGGGTATGGAGAGAAGGGAACACCCTTACATTGTTGGTAGGACTGAAAACTAATACAACCTTTTTTGGACAGAAGTATGGAGAATCCTCAAAGAACTCAAATTAGACCTCCCATTTGATCCTTCAATCTTATTGCTGGGCATCTACCCAGAAGAAAAAAAGTCCTTTTATCATAAGGACATTTGCGCTAGACTGTTTCTTGCAGCTCAATTTATAATCACAAAAATGTGGAGACAACCTAAATGCCCACCAACCCAGGATTGGATTAACAAGTTGTGGTATATGTACACCATGGAATACTT
Organism: Loris lydekkerianus; assembly: GCA_963574355.1. Taxonomy (NCBI): domain Eukaryota; kingdom Metazoa; phylum Chordata; class Mammalia; order Primates; family Lorisidae; genus Loris; species Loris lydekkerianus. The sequence continues at coordinate 16,516 of CAUYPK010086004.1, read as the reverse complement.
TACAAAAGACTTTACATCTTTTGTATTAGCCTGGATAGAGGTGGAACACATTCTTCTTAATAAAACATCACAAGAATGGAGAAGTAAGAATCCAATGTATGCAATATTAATATGAAGGCAATAGATGATATAATACAAGGTGGGGGGTAGGGGCATGAGGGAGTAGGGAGAGGGAAGGAGGGAGTGGGATAGGGTCACAGTGTATGGCACACCTCTTGGTGGCAGGACCCCATTGTAAGAAGGACTTTACCTAACAAATACAATCAGTGTAACCTAATTCTTCGTACCCTAAATGAATCCCAAACAATAAAAAGCAAAGGATCATATTTAAAAAAACAAACAAACAAACAAAAAAACCCTACAGTCTCACATGGGACATTCTCTTTAGGGAAGGACAGGGATGGCAGCCTAGGATGATGGTAACTCTCTCTGGTTAGAGCCTTCACTGCTCCTGGGCTCCCATCTTCAGATGCATATTCAAAAGGAATCAAGTAACTGAATCAGGCACAATGTGTCATTGGCACAGACTGGATGGGGATGACATCAGTTCTGATCCAAGACTAAATATTAGGCATTTGATTGTATTTCTTCTAGAATGCAAATCTCATTGTAACGAGCCCTTCCAATTTTCGCCCACTTCAAGTGTCAGTTACTTCTCACTGTCTAGAACCTGAAATTCAAAGTTCTTAGGCCTTAGGGAAATTAGGAAAAGAGGAAGTAGAGGAGGGGAAGAAGAAGGGAAATAGGAAGGGGAAGACATTTGTTTTAAAAATTTGGAGAGGGTTCTCTTTGTATAAACTAGATTTATTTAAGCCTTTGTTTGAAATTGTTACTATTCCTCCCCACAGTCTTTCTTGTTTAATTTTGCTGTTTTCTGCTGTCGATTCTTCCCGTTTTATCTCTTACTCTTGTCCACATTCTCTAGCTAAAGCACAGATGTCTCTTCCCCCATCACTCTCAGCCGCCCTTTTTCCAATTAGACAACACAATGAGAAACCACAGTAAGGCTTTACCTCTCATCTGTGTTCCCAGACACCGTTGGCTGGAAGTATACAGAACAGTGGTGGGACAGACAAGTGAATAGCTTCTTTTTCTCATACTACTTTATTCTTTCATTCCAACAATATTTATTGAGTGTGCACTGTCTCCAGGGTAAGGGGCTAGGAATACAGTTGTAGAGAGGACAGATGAACACAATTCTAAAACTGCAGGTAGCAGAACCCAGGGGCCCTGTGATGCAAGGTGATGGGGGTTCAGATGAGAGCCTCCCAGGGATTTGCAGGAGCATGGAGGAACAGCCCCAAATCCAGAAAAGTATGGTAGGGAGGACTTCTCTGAGAAGATAACTATATCTTTATTCTCCTTTCCACCCTGGTGTGACACAGAGATCAGTGAACTGGAAAAGTTTTCACCTGTCATTATTTTCATCACGCCCCACCTCTGCCGAGGGAAGCTGTTAGAGATCCAAGCTCTGGAGTCAGATGGAATTAGTGTCATTCTAGGTCCCTAAATCCCCTTGACTTTTTTTTTTTTTTTTTTGTAGAGACAGAGTTTCACTTTATCGCCCTCGGTAGAGTGCCATGACGTCCCAGGACTCACAGCAACCTCCAGCTCTTGGGCTTCCGTGGTTCTGCTGCCTCAGCCTCCCCAGCAGCTGGGACTACAGGCGCCGGCCACAACGCCTTGCTATTTTTTCATTGCAGTTCGGCCGGGGCTGGGTTTGAACTCGCCAGGGTTTCTGTATATCACAGTCTCAGTTTCTCTATCTGTATAGATAATAGTAGTATAGGAGTAAAGTTCTCATGGGTGGTTTTTATCCTACACGTGGTTTTCATAAAAGTTAGATGAAATGACTTGTATAGGCCTTAAAAGAGTGCCTGGCTTGTAGTAACCACTTGATATGTCAGTTATTATTATTTAGTATTTTTGCGGAGTTTTAAAAGTCTATTTCAATTCAATTTCACGCATTAAAAAGAAATTTAGGGTACTATTGTTAAAGAATCACTGTGCTATGCATTCTTGTGAAGTCTGAAGGAGCTGTAAAGACAATTAAGACATTGCTTCCTGACACACAAAGTGCACTGGGAGGGAGGGCAAAGTTAGAGAGATGTACAAGCAAGCAAATTATTAAATGACTATGATTCATTTTGTTTTTGCCTATAGCAACGGCAAACTTAAAAAAAAAATTGTTCTTGTTTTATGTTCCTTTTCTTTCTTTCTTTTTTTTTTTTCTTTGAGAATGAGTCTCATTCTGTCACCCTGTGTAGAGTGCTGTTCTGTCTTCATAGCTCGTAGCAACCTCAAACTCATGGGTTCAACAATCCTCCTGCCTCAACTTCCCAAGTAGCTGGGACTACAGGCTCCCACCACCATGCTTGGCTAGTTTTTTCTTTTAGTAGAGACAGGGTCTCACTCTTTCTCAGGCTGATCTTGAACTCCTGAGCTCAAGAATCCGCTTTCCTTGGCCTCCTAGAGTGGTAGGATTACAGGTGTGACCCATCACACCTGGCTTTCTCTCTTCTTTTTAGTTTCAAAATATTAATGAGGTATAGGGCGGTGCCTGTGGCTTAGTGAGTAGGATGCTTGCCCCATATACCAGGATGGTGGGTTTGAAACTGGCCCCGTGGCAGGTGCCTGCAGTCCCAGCTATTTGGGAGACTGAGGCAAGACAATTGCCTAAGCCCAAGAGCTGGAGGTTGCTGTGACCTGTGACACCACGGGACTCTACCAAGGGTGACAAAGTGAGACTCTGTCTCTAAAAAAAAAAAAAAAATTAATAAGGGACAAGTATTTTTGTTACATGGCTTGAGGCAGGGCTATAAATATGCCTATCACCCAAATAGTGTTCAGTATACTCACTTAGGTGGTTTTTTTTCCTTTCTTCTTTTTATCAGTCCCTCTTCTTGTTTTCCAGTGACTGGTATTTTCCCCTGTGCACTTGTGTGCCCATCAGTTAATTCCTACTTATTAATGACTACATGTGGTATTTATTTTTTCATTATTAAGATGCTTCTCTTAGGACAATGGTTTCCAATTCTTTCCAAATTGATGCAAAAGGTATTAATCCATCCTTTTTATGGCTGAGTAGTACTTCCTGGTATACATATTCCACATTTTGTTAATCCACTCATGAATTTCTGGGCACTTGGGTTGATTATAGTTCTTTGCAATTGTGAATTGTGCTGCAATAAATGTTTGAGTGCAAATGTCTTTTCTATAAAACAACTTACTTTCCTTTGGGTAGATTGCTGTATCAAATGGCCACTTTTACTTCCTTGAGAAATCTTCATACTGTTGCACTAATTTGCATTTCCACCAACAGTACTCTTCACTGTCTAAATCTGTACCAGCATCTATTGTTTTTTGACTTGGTAAAAAATGACATTCTAACAGGGTAGAGTGATATTTCATTGTAGTTTTAATTTATATTTCCCTGATGATTAGGAATGTTGAACAGTTTTTACTACCTTTCTTGTATGTTCTCTTTTGAAAAACTTCTGTTCATGTCTTTTGCCCACTTATTAATAGGATTGATTGTTTTATTGTTGCTTGTGTTCTCTGTACATACTTGATATTAGCCCTTTATCAGATATTTAGATTGTGAATATTTTCTTCCATTCTGTAGATTGTATATTTGTTTTGTTGACTATTTCCTTAGCTGGGCAGAAGCTTTTAAATTTAATAAAATCCCATTCATTTGTTTTCATTTATTTTGTTTTTGCTGTAATTGCCATTTCCACTCACCTTATTTGCCATCTATATTCTGAATTTCATATCTGTCATTTCAACAATTACTTTTTTTAATTTTTAATTTTTTTATTTCAGATTAATGGCAGGGTACAAATAATTAGATTTCATTGTTTCCATTTGTTAGGTAAAGTTCAAATTGTTGTTGAGCCCTTCACTCAGGGTTGTGCTATATACCCTTCCTTTGTGCCCATTAGGTGAGAGCCTGCCAATTCCCCTCCCTCCTGCTCCCTTCATTTTCCCTTCTTCCCTTCCCATATTATAGCCACACCAAAAATAAATAAATGGGACATGATGGAACTAAAAAGCTTCTGCACAGCTAAGGGTATAACTAAAACATACAGATAACTTTCAGAATGGGAGAAGATATTTCCATGCTATGAATCTGACAAAGGGCTTATGACTAGAATCTACAGAGAACTCAAAGTAATCAACCAGAAAAGAGCAAACAACCCCATTCATGGCAAGAGACTTGAACAGAACCTTCTCTGAAGAAGATGAATGGATGGCCAACAAACACATGAAAAAATTCTCATTGTCCCTAATTATCAGAGAAATGCAAATCAAAACCAGCCTTAATCACCTAACCTTAGTGAGAATAGCCCATATGTTGGGGTCCCACCCTGAGAGCGGCATCCACTGAGTCCTGTGGAAACTGGTGGTGATCAAGTGAAGAAATATGAAGTTAGAAGCAATGGTGAAGAAAGAGAAGAGACATAGAGTAGAATTAAAAGTGGGAACCAGGGGTCCCTTGCCATCATGGGATTCTGGCAATGGCCCAGAGTGTTTGCTCACTTTGATTTTATTGAAGTCTATTCATCCAGAGGGTAAGGTGAGGGAACAAAGACATCAGCAGTTTCTCAGATTGATCATATCAACTTCTATTGTTATTATAATTAACCTTAAGGGTGGCCTTCAGTAATCTGAAATCTGAGCCTTGGATTGGGAGAGCCTCCTGCTTGAGGTCACATACACAGATTTCTAGGGAGGTGTTAAACTCCACTGGTTCTTTGTGTAGTAAAATGCCATCAGCATTAATCTCCTCTGTGGGATCTGTGGGAGGCAGGCATTTTCCTCCCATCACCACCACAGATAATTTTTCTTTGCTATAAGGGAAATAAAATCTTTTGCCCATATCTCAGAGCTTGAGTTAGCCCTGGGTCTCTGCCCTAGGCCAATGCAAATCTCCACAATGAGTATCTGCTTTGCCTGTTTAATGGGCAGGAAACGCCCTAGAAGATATATCTTTTTCTAGGACTTGTCATAGACTTTCCTATGACCATTATTCTCCTCAGAGTGCTCACAGAACCAGCAGGGTGTTTGTAAGCTGTATCCCCAATAGGCTAGAATTTTAGAAAAGGCAAGAAGCTTGCTAGCAATGGCTAGCTTAAACATAAACTAGCTGACTATTCTTTGTTCTAACTCACTCAGCTTACTTATTAGTTTTCCTCTTTTTCTGGGGGTGCTTTTCCTTTCCCAAGAATGGGGTCTTCAGTCCCCATTCTCCCAGCACCCATATCACAAAGTCCCAAAGCTGTAGATCCTGGCATGGATGTGGAAAGAAGGGAACATACTTCTATACTGTTGGTGGGATTGCAAACAAACACAGTGTCTATGGAAAGAAGTATGGAGAATCCTCAAAATGCTAAAGTAAACCATCTATTTGATCGCACAATCCCATTATGAGGTATCTAACCAGAAGGAGGGGGGGGAGAACATTTTACCACAAAGACATTTCCACCAGAATGTTTATTGAAGCTCAAATCATACTTGCCAAGTTGTGGAACCAAGCCAAATGCTCATCAATATATGAATGGATTAACAAACTGTGGTATATGTATATCATGGAATACTATTCAGCCATAAAAATATGGCGACTTTACATCTTTGTATTTACCTGGATAGAATTGAAGAACATTCTTCTTGGTAATATATCACAATAATGGAAAAGCAAGTATCCAATGTATATAACACTAATATGGAACTAATTGATAAACAACTATACCTCCATATGAGAGAAAAACAAAATCAACAATTTCTTGAAATATTCTGCAGTGGCTTCATTATGATCTTTGGTGGAGTTGATCTGTTCTATTTTTTCATATTACCAGAGCTTTCTGGCTGGTTTGTTCCCATGTTTGGTTTCTCTTTTAATAAAATTTTCTTATCTTTGTATTTTTCCCTTTCCCTTCCACCTTTTACCTTTTTTTTTTTTTTTTTTTTTTTTGCCTTTTTTTTGTTGTTGTTGAGACAGAATCCCACCCTCTGCCCCTGCGCAGACTGCAATGGCATCATAGCTCACTGCAACCTCAGACTCAGGTTGTGGGCATCCTGCTGCCTCAGCCTCCAGAAGCTGCTGGGATTATAGGTGCTTTCTGCAGCACCCAGCTGGGTTTTTCCATTATTTTAGGAGTTGGGGGTTTCACTCTCACTTAGGCAAGTCTCAAACTCCTGAGCTCAAGCAATTCTCCCTCCTCAGCCTCCCACAGTGCTGGGATTACAGGCATGAGCCACCATGCCTGGCCCTTTTACCTTTCTTGCCTTAACTCTAGGCTTTTGTGTCAAATTGACTCTAAAGATTTAAAAGAGAAAAAAAAAAAAAAAAAAAAAAGAAAAGAAAAGATAAAAAAGGAAAAGAAAGGAGAAGAAAAACATTTTTAACTGTAATTATTAAAATCCTGTTTGTCATCTTAGCACAGAAATATAAAGAGAAGAAAAGAAAGAAAAGAAAAGAAAATAAAAGAAAATAAAAGAAAAGAAAAGAAAAGAAAAGAAAAGAAAAGAAAAAATGTGACTGTACATATTGAAATCCTCTTTGTTGCCTTGGGAAAAGAAATAGAAAGAAAAGGGAAAGAAAAGAAAAAAAAAATAACAAAAACTTTTACACTGCTGGTGGGACCACAAACTAATACAATCTGTTTGGAAGGAAGTATGGAGAACCCTCAAAGAATTCAAACTACATCTCCCATTTGATCCTGCAATCTCATTACTGGACATCTACCCAGAAGAAAAAAAATCCTTTTACCATAAGGACACTTCCACTAGACTATTTATTGCTGCTCAATTTACAATCACCAAAATATGGAAGCAGCCTAAATGCCCACCAACACAGGAATGGATCAATAAGGTATCATATATGTATACGATGGAATACTATATAAAAAAATGGAGACTTTACATCTTTTGTATTAACCTGGATGGTTAATTCTTAGTAAAGTGTAAAAAGAATGGAGAAACAAAAATCCTATGTACTCAATTCTGATATGTGGACAATTATTGATCTAGTACATGGTGGGGGTGGAGAATGGGAAGATCAGAGAGAGGAAAGGAGAGAGGGTGTGAGGGGTCATGATGTGTGGTATACATTTTGGGGGCAGGACACAATTATAAGAGGGTCTTTATCTAACAAATGAAATCAATGTAACCTAGTTCTTTGTGCCCTCAACGAATCCCCCAACAATAAAAAAAAAAAGAAACCAAAAAAATATAGACTATAATTATTAAAATCTTCTTTGTTTCCTTTGAAGAAAAGGAAAAAAGCTAAAACAGAAGAAAAAAATTAAAAAATTTAAAATACCACCATACCTATCAATTCTGTCAATAAATGAGAATGGTTTGAATTGTCTTATAAAGAGGCACAGGCTGGATACAAACAGGCCCAATATCTGTTGTCTCCAACCTCCTCTAACCTCAAAGGGTAAAAGAAGACTCCAGATGAAGGAATGCAAAAGAATAAACCAGGCAAATGGAAATTAGAAAAAAATCAGGGGTTGAAATCTTATTTGCTGATACTATTGAATTTAAACCAACAAAAATAAGGAAGGACAAGGATGGACACTACATACTTACCAAGAGAAGCACACAATCTGAAGAGATTTCAATAATTAACATTTATACATCCTACCTGAATACTCCTCAATTTGTAAAATGAACCCTAAATGATCTGAACAATATGATACCTTCTTGCCCTATAATAGTTCAAGATTTCAGCGCCCCTTTTACAGTACTGGACAGATCCTCTAAGAAGAAAGTAAACAAAGAAATAATGGACTTAGACACAACCCTAGAACAAATGGACCTAACAGACACATACAGAACATTTTATCCTAACAAAACTGAATACACATTCTTCTCATCAGCCCACAGGTCATCCTCCAAAATTGATCATATCTTAGGAAATGCATCTAACCTCAATAAATTCAAAAGAATATAAAATATAAAGAATATAACTTTCTTGTATCTTCTTGGACCATCACAGAATAAAAGTTGAATTCAATAGCAACAGAAATCTCTAAATAAAGTCATGGAAACTAAATAACCTTATGCTGAACAACAGCAGGCTCAAAGACAAGATTAAGAAGAAAATCATTAGATTTCTTGAACAAAACAATAATGAAGCTACAAACTATTGAAATGTGTGAGATATTATAAAGGCAGTCCTTAGGGAAATTAATAGCATGAGATGTCTTCATCAAGAAAATAGTAAGAGAGCAAGTCAACAGTTTAATGAGCCATCTCAAGCAACTAGAAAAGAAAGAAAAATGCAACCCCAAATGCAGCAAAAGAAAAGAAATAACCAAAATTAGAGCATAATTAAATGAAATTGAAAACAAAAGAATCATTTGGAAGATCAGTGAAACTAAAAGTTTGTTCTTTGAAAAGATTAATAAAAGTGAAAACTCTTGCCAAGACTAACTAGAATATGAAAGGTAAGACCTCTCATAACTTCAGTCACAAATGATAAAGGGGAAATAACGACAGATACCACAGAAATATAAAAGATCCTCAATGATTATTACAAAAAAATTTATGCCCAGAAATATGAAAGTGTATAGGAAATGGACCATTACCTGAAAGCATGCCATGTTCCTAAACTCATCCAGAAAGAATTAGAAATTTTGAATAGATCTATATCAAGCAGTGAAATAGCACCAACTATATAAAATCTTCCTGAAAAGAAAAGCCCTGGATCCTTCCAGATGGTTTCACACCAGAATGCTACAAAACCTTCAAAGAGGAACTAGTACCTATGTTACATAATCTATTTCAGAACACTAGAGAAGGAAGGAATCCTCCCCAACTCATTCTATGAAGCAAATATCACCCTGATTCCAAATCTAGGAAAGGACCCAACAAAGAAGGAAAACTATAGATCAGTATCATTAATGAATACTGATGCACAAAATTCAATAAGATCTTAGCAATCAGAATACAGAAACACATTTAAAAAGTTATACATCATGATCAAGTGGGTTTTATCCCAGGGATTCAAGGTTGTTTCAACATATGTGAAGCCATAAATATAATTCACCTCATAAATAAAATAAAAAGCAAAAATCATACGATTCTCTCGATTAGTGCAGCAAAGGCTTTTGACAATATCTAGCATCTTTTCTTGATAAGAACACTTAAGAAAATAGGCTTAGGTGGGACATTTTTTAAACTGGTAGAGGCCATCTACAACAAACTCACAGACAATATAATATTAAATGGAGTAAAACTGAAACATTTCCACTCAGATCTGGACTAGACAAGGATGTCCACCATTGCCACTGCCTTTCAACATAGTGCTGGAAGTCCTAGACATTGCAATCAGGCAAGCGAAGGAGATCAAGGATTTTCAAATGAGGACAAAGGAGGTCAAACTTTCCCTCTTTGCAGATGACATGCTCTTATACCTGGAAAACCACAGGTACTCAACTACAAAGCTCTTAGAAGTTATTAAGAATCAAGAAGTGATCAAGCAGCACCTTGGGATACAAAATCAATGCCCATAAATCAGTAGCCATCATAATATGCCAATATCAGTCAAGCTGAGAATAAAATCAAAGACTATATCTTTTACCGTAACTCCAAAGAAGATGAAAAACCTGGGAATATTTCTAACAAAGGACATGAAAGATCTCTATAAAGAGAACTATGAAACCCTGAGACAAGAAATAGCAAATGTTAACAAATGGAAGAACATACTATGCTTGTGGCTGAGAATAATCAACATTGTTACAATATCCACACTACCTGATGAGATCTACAGACTTAATGCAACCCCTATCAAAACACCAATGTCATACTTTGAAGATCTTGAAAAAATAGCACTTCATTTCATATGGAACCAGAAAAAACCCTGAATAGCCAATACAATTCTTAGAAATGAAAACAAATCTTCAGGTATCATATTACCAGACTCCAAGTTATATTACAAGTCCATATCAAAACATCATGATACTGGCAGAAAAATAGAGACATAGATCTATGGAATAGAATAGAGACTCTAGAGATGCACCCAGCCATGTATCATCATTCGATCTTTGATAAGCCTAACAAAAGCATTCATTGGGGAAAAGAATCCCTATTTAATGAATGGTTCTGGGAGAACTAGTTATCTCCATGTAGAAGACTGAAACTGGACTAACACCTCTCACCATTGACAAAAATTGATTCTCACTGGATAAGAGATTTAAACGTAAGACACAAACCAATAAAAATTCTAGAAGAGAGGGTGGGGAAAATGCTTGAAAATATTGCCCTAGGAAGATTTTATAAAGAAGACTCCCTGGCAATTGCAACACCACCAAAAATAAATAAATGGGATTTGCTGAAGCTAAAAAACCTTCTGTACAGCTAAGGATACCACAACCAAAGCAAACTGACAGCCTTCAGAATGGGAGAAGACTTTTGCATGTTATGAATCTGACAAAGGTTTGATAACTAGAATCTATAGAGAACTCAAATTAATAAACAAGAAAGGAGAAAACAATCCCATTTATAAGTGGGAAGAGACTTGATCAGAAACTTCTCTGAAGATGACAGACGAATGGCCAAAAAACACATGAAAAAGTGCTCATTGTCCCTAATCATCAGAGAAAAACAAATCAAAACCTCCAGTAAGATTAGCCCACATCGCTAAGTCCCAAATCTGAGATGCTGGTGTAGAAGTGGAGCGAAGGGAACACTTCTATACTGCTGGTGGAATTGCAAACTAATACAACCTTTATGGAAAGAAGTATGGAGAATTCTTAAAGAGCTAAAAGTTGAACTTCCATTTGTTCCTACAGTTTCATTACTGGGTATCTACTCAGAAAAAAAACAAAACAAAACATTTTGCCACAAAAACATTTGCACCAGAATATTTACTGCAGCTCAAATCATAATTGCCAAGTTGTGGAAGCAACCCAAATGCCCATCAACATATGAGTGGATTAATAAACTGTGGCATATGTATATCATGGAATACTATTCAGCCGTAAGAAAAGATGGAGACTTTACATCTATTATGTTTACCTGGATGGAGTTGAAACACAATCTTCTTAGTAAAGTATCTCAAGAATGGAAAAAATCAAATCCAATGTAATCAATACTGACATGAAACCAATATATAAACAATCACACGCCCACACGAACAATAAAACACAAATGTAATCTAGCAAGGGGGAAAGGAGAGGAGAGAGAAGAGGAAGGAGGGGAATTGGCAGGATCTCACCTAGTGTGCACAATGTGAGGTTGTTCACACCCTCACCCCTTAGGGTAAAGGGCTCTTCTACAACTCTACTTTACCTTGGAAGTGAGAACAAAAAAACCCTAAAAATTTGTACCCTCATATTAATTGGAAACTGAAGAAAATAAAAAAATAAAAATTTTAAAATTAAAAAAATTAAAATTGAAATCTACTCAAATCAGTAGGTGGTGCTCTCAGATTACAAACAAGCTGAAATAGTTTGTTGTGCATTAGCTTGTTAACATTTAGGGATGGGATTTCCTGCTTTGCTCTAAAAGGAGAGGCTTGACCCGGGATAGAACTGAGATTCCAAGGGGATATTGTTGCAGAACTGAACAGGGATGCCAGATGTTCTGGGACTGCCCACCAAATTCCAGTTGATGATGGGGGCTCACAGGGTCTGCACAGGAGCAGGGACAGAAGTTCAGTGACCTAAATGCTACCTAAAGCATGAGAGGTGGTCTGTGGGGCAGGGAGGAAGAAGCAGGGACACTACCTGCACTGCAAAGCTGTGGGACCAGCTTGGCAGTGGCTGCCCAAGCCTGAAGGGCAGAGGCTGTACTGGAAGCACAGGAGACCAGACCGTAGGGCTTTAAGGGGCTGTGGGAAGCTGTGCCCTGCAGGACTGACCTGTGTGACTACAATCACAGGGCTACCACGCTTTCTGCAGCCCTCTTGCACCTCTCCGAGGTGGGGCAGGGTGGCTCCATCTCCTTAAAGCCAGATCTCCCACAAAGCCCCCTCCTTATCCATTTCAGGCTCAGATCAACCTGCACTCTTTGAGGAAAGTGATTGGCAATGGATCTTTGCTTCTGGCTTGGAGAAGCCACTGGTCACCCCACAAAGAGCAGCTCAGTGCCCGCACCAACAAGACCAGGCTGGTGCATCTGATACTAATTCTCCTTCTCTAGCTCTCCTCTACTCTCAGTGTCCAGTAGGGCTGATCTGCACAGGGTTTAGGTCTGTCAGGACCACCCCAGAAGGGAGTTTTAGAGGATGGCCTGGGCTGCACCGTGATTCCCCACATGGAGTCTACCTCTGTGTCTCTTGCCTCCCCTTCACCTGCTCTTCCCACTGCCTTCCCTTCCTGCTTCCCCTCCCTGCTGCTGGGTCCTGCACAGTCACTTCGTATTCTCACAGTGTTGTCTTTGAGTGGGGAGGTCTGAATGGTGGTACCTACACGCCTTTCTCTCTGCTATTGTCAAGGGATGCTGCAAGGGGACTGCCACTATGCTGGCTCCTTTCTCAAGTCTATCATTTTTGTTATGCTAAGTAAAACAAGCCAGTCAAAAAAGACAAATGCTGTATGAGTTCCTGTAGTCAAGTATAGAGACAGAAGCATAGAACGATGGGTGTCTGGGGCTAAGTGGAGAGGGGAATGTGAACTTAATGTTTAATGAATATAGAGTTTCCGTTTTTCAAGATGAAATGAGTTCTGTACATGGATAATGGTGATGGGTGCAATATGAAGGCATTTAATACTTGCTCTTGACTGAGGTGAATGGACAGAAAGATTCTACAACATGTGCGCACTTGTGTGTGTCCTGTTGAAGATAATTTATCAATGAAATTTTTCCATGTCATTTACCTGTTGAAGACATTGAGCCTCCTTTCATTCCTGCTTGCAGACAGACCATCTATCTTTCCTTTGGTTATTTCTTTCATAATACATCACCAAAGGCAGCCCAAAGCATCTTGCACACCTTGTATAGACCTTCTGTGTCCCTGATGTCTCTCTTAGAGCCCAAGTGCACCAGGTGCAGAACACCCTTCTAGAGTCATTACAAGCAATTATTTCATCATTTCACTGCTATGTAACATGGATGTCATCTTTCCAACTTCCATATCAGTTTCTTCTTCACCCATGAAGCTGCCACCAAATGCCGTATACTTTAGGTATTTACTGAAGAGGGGAAAACACTATGCTGACTGGTACCGTCCATCTCTTAAAGGCTTCAGGCTGAAAGTGACACTTTCTATTTACTTTCTTTGCTCTGACAAGTCACCTGGTGCTGTTTACCATCAAAGAGAAGAGGTGCATCATCTATGTGCCTCTGAAAGAGCTGCATCATGATGAACAACAATAATGACTCTAAAAGGTTTCCTGATGAGGTGATGTTAATGGTTGTTTGCTTATGGTTGTAACAAACCATGCAGAAATGCATGGACTCTGGATCAGTTTTCTCACTCTCCCCTATCCACCTCCCTGCCCATCTCTCCCTGCTATCTTCCTTCCTTCTACCACGCCATAGACACATGTAAGCCACAACACAGACCGAGAACTAGAATGCTATTAAAAATCTACACCTACCTCTGTGCACCTCTATATCATTCCACCCCTCACTTCCCCCACTTGTTGCCATTATCTCAATTCGTGGTTAATGTTCTGTATCTTAAGTTACTTTTTAAACAGCCATATACACATGCACACATATCACACACATGCCTAAATGATATATTGTTTCCAATCTATATAAAACACTGTCATTTTATATATTGTCTTCTGAGGCATACTTTTCCCCTTTGTCTTTCTGCAACTACTACACTTCTATGATATTCCACATTCATTTTCCTTCTATTTTGTTTCATTATATGAATATAACACAATTTGCTTTGCTTCTTTTTTTTTTTCTAATTAAGAACGATACTGTTATGGACATTGTTGTATGTGTTTCTAGGTATTCATGTGCTAAAATTTCTCTTTTTTATGGATATATATTAGGTATAAATTATGAAGGGTCTGATTCCTTAAGTACTAAATTGACAGTTAATGTCTCTGGCATTTTACTCTGCCACTTCTTATTTTATTCTTGTGGTAAAGGTGCGTTCTCATTCTTTCAAATGCATTGTTTAGCTGTGATTATCTCTCAATTTTTTTTTACAGCAGATTTTATGAAACCATGAGTAAGTCATACATTCATATTATTTTTGATTCCATATCTTGGAAACAAGGCAGAGAGCTCAAAATATGTATCAGCAAAGTGTTTGGGAAGGACATGGCTAATGAAGGCATGGTACATCAATGGTTTGATAAGTTGCATTCTGGTCATTCTGGTGATTTTATTGTTGAAACTCAGCCATGACCTAAGACCAAGGTGGGTAAGGATGAGCTGAAAGCTGTAGTGGAAGTGAATCCATCTCAGCCTACATGTAAAATAGCAGCAAGGTTTGACATTAATATTGCAAGTATATTGGACTATTTGAAACAAATCAGCAAGGTAAAGAAGCTAGATACATAGGTTCTGCATGAATTAAATGAATGTCAGCAGAGAAATTGTCTTAAACCTTGCCTTTCTGTGCTGTCATGACATAAAAGCAAATGATTTCTATACTGCATTGTTACTTGTAATGAAAAATAGATTCTTTTTGACAATTACAAGCATTCGGCAAGATGAGTGGATAAGGATGTAGAAACACAGTCTAAAACTGAATATTCATCAAAAAAGCTAATGGTGTCTTTTTGGTGGTCCAGCCCTGCTATTATCTACTATAACTTCATGAAACCTGGCCAATCAATTATAGCAAATGCCTATCAATTGGATGAAATGATGAAGATGCTTATGATTAAGTAGTTGAGATTGGTCAATAGAGACAGGTCAATCATCAATCCTCTTGGAAACACTCCATAATTCACCAGACCTTGCACCAACTATCACTTCTTCCAGGCTTTGGACCACTTCTTGCAAGGAAAAATATTCAATTCTCAACAACCTGTGGGAAAGACCTTTTGTGATTTATAACCACTTGCTCTCCAGGCTTTTTTGCTGCAGGCATAAACAAGCTACCAGTAAGATGACAAAGCTGTGTAGATAGTTGATGCACATACTTTGATTAAGAGTCCTGCTTCTCTTTTGGGATATAAGAAACTAAATTTTTGATTTGAAATTGGACATTTCATATTTAATGACCTAATAATTAGATGCCAAATTGCAAAATCATTAGAGTTTATGAATATTTGAACTTAAAGGAAAACATCGATTTATTTCCAAAAAAATTACACCAATTTATATCCCACTAGCAATGTATAACTGATCTAATTGACTTATATCCTCTCAAATACTTAGTGTTATGACTAAGTGTTTGAGAGGATATATTTTATTTTTGCCAATTAAATTCTCTTGATTTGCATTTCCTCATTCCTTGTTAGGTGAACACCTCTTCATGTACTTATTCGTTTTATCTGTGACTTTTTCTGTGTGCCTTTTTAAAGATAGGTAGTATCTATTTATTTATTTATTTATTTTGTGTTTATATTTTCTATTCTGTTTAACATATTACCACAAACTTCAGGCTTATAACAACATGTATTTGTTATCTCACAGTTTCAGTAGTGAGGAGCCATGAATGTCCTCTGTTCAGAGTCTCACCAGGCTGCACTGAGGTGTTGACTGGCTTGCATTTCTTTATGAGGCTACTTTCTGCTTCTCTCTCAAGATCATGTGGTTGTTGAGGACCTACTAAAGGTCCTCTCACAACATGGCCATTTTATTTCACTAAGATAGAGGAAAACCCACTTGGTTTAGAAAGGGATTAAAGACCCTCTTTTAAGGGCTTTCAAATGGGCTGAGCATGGTGGCTCATGCCTGTAATCCTAGCACTCTGGGAGGCTAAGGCAGGTAGATCACCTGAATTTAGGAGTTTGAGACCAGTATGAGCAAGAGTGAGATCCTGTGTCCATTAAAAATAGAAAAACTAGCTGGATGTTGTTGGGCTCTTATAATCCCAGCTACTTGGGAGGGCAAGACAGGAGGATCTCTTGAGTCCAAGAGTTTGAGGTTGCTGTGATCTATGATAATACCACAGCACTCTACCCAGGTGACACGGTGAGTCTGTCTTAAAAAGGGGGCGAGAAGCTTTTAACTGATTTAGACTACCTATGATAGTCTCATTTATTATTAGCTCAAAATCAAGTGATTTGGGATCTTAATTACATCTGCAGAATCTCCTCATCTTTGGCTTATAAAGTAATCATGGGGGTGATATCCCTTCCTGACCACAGGTCCCACTCACACTCAAGGTGAGTGGGTTAGGCAAGAGTGAGGAACAGAGGAACCATTCAAGAATTCTGCCTACCACAGTTTTTATTGTTAGACAAATCATAGATACACCAAAAACTACAACATGAGAGTACTCCTTCCTTCCCATCCTTAGATGTCACAAATTTTGAAAACACTCTGAAACATTAAGTGACCTATCATTGCCTCCAGGTAAACTATGTTTTTTTGTTTGTTTGTTTTTTATTGTTGGGGATTTATTGAGGGTACAAAGAACCAG
>CAUYPK010086002.1:0-35675 GCA_963574355.1 Loris lydekkerianus | reverse complement strand
GGTGCATCTTACAAGGGTATATGTGAAACTTAGTACATGTAGAATGTAAATGTCTTAACACAATAACTAAGAAAATGCCAGGAAGGCTATGTTAACCAGTGTGATGAAAATGTGTCAAACGTTCTATAAAACCAGTGTATGATGCCCCATGATCGCATTAATGTATACTGCTATGATTTAATATTAATAAAAAAAAGACATTAAAAAAAGGATTAGAAATAACCTAATTAGGAATAACCTGCCAAACAGTGCACCAGGCTTAAAATTGCCATTCAAGCAGGGGTGACCTTTATCACTCTTATTTTATTTGCTAATGGAATTTATGACAATATTTCTTCAGTCCTGGATGTCAATTTTTCTTCTATTATTCAATAGTAATCATAGCTGAATAGAAATTGAGTAGAAGGAATATTTTAAATTACGTGTTTATAAAGGCAAAGATTTTACATGACAAAATAAACGGAAATCATTTACCGATTTTTTTCTGATGGAGAACATATAAAAAGTTCCATAGAAGCAAATTTGTTTCATGATAAATATAGTTATTTAAAAGTGAAATGTTGTTAAGCACTATAAGAAGTAGTCATGAGTGACATTGTTATTCAAGGAAGAATATTAGCAGAGGACGTTTAGCGTTTACATGTCTCTTGATTTAAAATTACAGGCACTTCATATTCATATAGTTTTAGAAATACATGATGTCACACACTCACATTTGCTTTTTAAGATTAAATAAAAAACTATAAAGTCTATTATCAATTATCTAACAATATCTACTTTAAATCACAGAAAGAAAAAGAAAAACAACTCCAGCAGATTTATAAAGAAAACACGACACTTAAATTGTTCCTACTTGGCTTTTTCTGTTTTTGTGATACCAGGGTTTCTAAATTTTTATCCCAAATATTATCCTACAGGATATACAGGAATGGATTATATAGTTTTGAGAGATACCTTATAGACGCTGTTCTCAGAGACCACAGAAATGTAAAGCTTTAATGTAATAAAATTTTTTATAGTTTAGAGCTTTAAAGAGATGAATTCAATGAATTTATGTGAAATACAAAAAAGGAACAGAATTGGAAAAAAGTGTGACTTCTCAAAAGTTTTTCATTTTTCTTTAGATTAAATATTCTCCAGTCAATTTCTACAAATAATTCTAATTATTGAAATCCAAATTTCTAGTAGTTTAATGGATCTGATTAAATGATGGTTCTAATTATAACCTATTAGAAAAGAGAAACAGCTGACATGAAGAAATTATTCAATTTTTACTAAACAGAAAGCAATCTAAATTTTGCTGCCATATAGCCTAAAATAGATGCTACATCTCAAAAATTTCTATTTAATTCAATAAATATTTATTCAATAGTTATTGTCCAAGGAACAATCTGTAAATAGAATTACTTGCAGTCTATGGAACGTGAGTGTATACATTCTAAATAAATTATAATCATACAATACACTTCTTCCATTTTGCTATTATAAATTATGATTATGTTATTTTCTACCATGTGTTATTTCCATAAAAAAACATATTTTTAGATTTTTACTTTTCTTGACATTTTCTCTTTATTTTAAAATATAAAAAACACATTTATATTTTCTTGAGCTTCCTTTTCCCCTCAGTAGTGGTGAAACCCAAGGTCAATGTGCATAATAACTAAATACAACTGAGAAGAAAAAGTCACAATGTTTACCTTTGTAAATTTGTACTGTGAAATAAATCAAGGGCCTTTGCAAGAATTATGCTGCTTGTTTTATACAAACTTCAAATGTAGGTGAAATTTTGCCTACCACATACAAGGTCTGATACTTGCCTCTATTTGCAATTCATTCTTGGTATAACCAGCAAAAAATAAAGCAAATTTGAGGACAAGGAGACACAAAAAACACACATTTTATTTTCTTATAATTTCCAGATGGTGATGTTACTTAATGATTTTAATTTTACTTTTATTTTATTTATTTATTTATTTATTTTTTGAGACAGAGTCTCACTATGTCACTTTCAGTGGAGTGCCTTGAGGTCACAGCTCACAGCAACCTCAAACTCTTGGGCTTAAGTGATTCTCTTGCCTCAGCCTCCCAAGTAGCTGGGACTACAGGTGCCTGCCATAGCTCCCGGCTATTATTTGCTGTAGCTGTTATTATTGTTGTTTGGCAGGCTTGGGTGTATGTGGCTGGTACCCTCCCCGCTGAGCTACAGGCACCAAGCTTAATGGTTTTTATTCTAAACATGAAAAAAACCTGTGTTTTGATTGTAGACACTTCAGAGTTATAGGCGCTTCAGAGACCAAATGTATGGCTCTATCTGACGCTGATGTTAGGAAATAAGAACAATAATCACTTTTGAACAGTCAAGTTTTCCAAGAAGATTTCAGATGAGCAAAGCAGATTTTAAATGTGGCTAAAACCAAGACATTTGTGAGAAGAATCCCTGGAAGGAGATGAGGAAAGGAAAGTAAATTATCTACATGTCCTTATTGTCGTGAAACAGAAAATGACCCCCCAAAGCTGTGGTATGCTGAGTGCTGTGAAAACTGACATGCCTCAGAACCAAGGTCTGGTCCCCTTTCTGGAAGCATCAGAAGGGATGGTCTCTCTCTTGAATTTCCTTATCCAAGAAAGCTTATTTCCAACAGCAATGCGATAGTTTTAAGAGGCTCTCCCAAGGAGTCTCATCAAATAACCAGGAAAGGTCAACCACTCAAAAAGAGACCAGGAGTCCTCACTGAAGGCGCTCTAGGAGACACCCTGGGAGGCTTATCTGCATCATAAGCCATAATTTGTAGGTCTCATGCAGGTTCTAAAGAGAATCATTTGCAAAATAATGTCTATCTCCCAGGTCCACATATCTCTCCCATATGAGGAGAGTATTTAAGCCTCAACCATCTGACCTCTCCTTGAATCTCACACTTTGTGAATGGCTGCTGTGCCCTTAAACCTGCTGAATAAATCTCACACGCCTTTTCCTTCCCATTCATCTTTTCTTTCTTAGTTATTTTCATGATCATTTATAGAAGGATGTAGAGCTTGGCCCCTGCACTGTCAAGCGTCTGGCTCTGAGCTCTACTCAGCTGTCTAGAGCTTAGCTGCCTCAGGGCGCTCCTATCTGAAACTTTCTCTGCAGCTTTTAGAATTTCCTGCCGCCAGCAGAGACCTATTGCCAGTTCCTCTTCATTCTGGCTACACCTGCCCAAGGGTCAGTCTTTATCGTTTCTTCTGGGAAGCTTTGAGCCCCTGAAGTGTCTCAAGCAGAGACAATGCGGGTCACCTTAGCATGAGTTTTTACCAACTTAACCTGAACAGCATATTTATTTGGGTTGGTTATTAGAAGATCGTCCCCTGTACCTTAATTACCTTTCCGGCCCTTCAGATCAAAGGAGTATTTTAGAGGCTAGGGTGTCGTGTCCACAGAAGCTGCTGTGTGGTTCAGGGTAAACGGTGATGTGTTCTGCTACAGTAACAGAGCTATTTAATTACTCACAATATTAGGAATAATCCCCTCGTTATCCCTTCAGTTAGCGTCTTTTCCTTATTTCTCTTTGAGGACATTTTTTTAGCTGCTAAATGACTTCAACACCCACCCCTCCAAAAAAAAAAAAAAAAAGTATGTTTTCTTTAAATCCGTAACACCTGAAGAGTAAGCTGACAAGCTCTGCCATCTGGCTCCTGGAGGGAGTGCTATCCCTCACCACACTGAAACTGGGGAAGTTGTCAACTCAAGTTTGTCCCTTTCTGGTTTGTTATTTGAGACAACAAAAGTAGAACTAGGTGAAATTCTGTGGGGTCAATAATATTATGACACAGACAGAGCCTCCTTTTCAAATAGCCTAAGACAATTACAACCTGGTGTTGGTGTCTACAACGGATTCATTCTTATACCATCCATCTCTATAATCAGTTTTTAATATTTTCCTGTTCTGTTCCTTCCTAATCTGGCTGGTCAAATAGTTTTATTGATTGCTAGAAAGCCTCTGAGATGGCTTTCCCCGTGCTGTGGTCCCCATCACCCCAGTCCTAGGGTCATCCTTACCCAGTGGTTTAGATATCTCTGAAAAGATCTTTTTCACAGATAGAAACTTTAATTGGGAGTTTTCACCAGAACTAAGATCTCTGTAATAGGAATCTTCAAAACAAATAGTTTTGACCACATCCAGAGAAAAGGCTAAGAAGGTTCTGTAGACGCCGGCAGGAAGCGCTCACTCTCAGGGCCCACGAGGCAGCAGCTACTGGCTCTCTCTCCACCCTCCTCAGCGCCTCTCTCACAAACCAGGTTTCTCTTTCATTATCTCCTTTGTACAGACCATTTTGACAGTGCCACGGTTAATTATACACTTGTGCATGTTGTCCAATAAAGAAGTTATTTTTAAAAGAATTGTGGTAAACAGCACATAGCCTAAAATTTAGCCTCAACTGATTCTTAAGCATATGGGACGGTATCGGCTCTACACACACTGTTGGAGGGCAGATCTCTAGGGGAAGTTTTGATTTTCTTTTCTGAAGAGCACTGTCACAGTGCCAAAATAAAACCGAAGTTCATTTGTAAGGGAAACTAAAGAATTGCCTTATTCTGCTAGTTTTGGGATGAGGGTAGGAAAGTATTGCACTTACGATTTTAAGCAGATAGGAGCATGAATCTAATTAGAAGGGAATTCTATATCCCTAGATATAGGGATGAGTTTAAATGGATAGCAACTTAATGGAATTCTATATCCCTACTAATTAATGGAATTCTATATCCCTACTAATTAGATTCCCATTTGCTGCCTTCTCAAATTTCACAGATATAACGCGAAACATCTTATATTCTAAAATGCCAAAGGGCATCAAATTAATTCCACATACTGAAAAAAGGGAGCCGATATTGGGAGAAAAAAAAATTATAGCAAAAGGGATATGGAAAAAGTCATTTGTATGGGCACTAACTCCATACATCAACTACCATAAATTAAGTGGCTGACACTCAGTAAAAATGATCAGATCTGACATAATGAAGTTATAATGGAAGGTGTTCGCACCTGCCTGACTATTAAGTGCCCATTCACTGTCCCTGCACCAGGTGTGATAGTGATGGGCTGTACAAATCATCCGCAAGAAATGTCAAAATAGGCTCTGTCGCTGATAAAGCGCCACACATATTTATTAACATAGCAGCTTGTCTCAGGACTGGCCCATCTGCTCCTTTAAAACAAATCTCACTCCTATAAATATTTCAGTTAGGAGCATGACCACTGGTAATAGTTTTAGGAGTGGAAAGGGAAGAGGAGGAAAAGAAAGATAACTGAGCTTAAGTAAAATATTATGCCGTGAATTTTTACCTTAGGTGTGTCTAACAGAAGAAGGGGCAGGGCTGCTGATAGGGCATTTGCTGTAGATTAGTCCCTTGCGAGTGTGGTCACCGCAAATGGCCCGGGCTCCAGCTGCTGCAGATGTCAGGTGGGAAATGGTAAATTTCACCAGTGTGTTCGAAGTACACATTTCAATAAAGTGCAAAACGGAGCACTCAATTAAGAAATTCCCTGGAGCAGTGGTTGCTATCCATTTAAACTCATCAGAAAATGTTTCAGCAGGGTAGATTTTATAAAGAAAAATAACTCTGTAGGCTGGGGGTGGAGTGGGGAACAGGGTGATTTTAAAACTCTGAAGATTTGCTTTTAAAATTTTCTGTAAGATACCGATACCACATTTTTATATAACAGGGGAAACCAAAGAAGTAAAATTTGAATGTTTACTTTTTTTTTTTTTTTTCACTTTAGGAAATCAGAAATAAAATGCTGAGACATTTTCCATCTGGTATCTTGGGTTTTATGTACTTGCCGTGCAGCCTGAGTGCTCTAAGTTCTCACTTCAAGAATGGTGTTATCTAACAAACAAACAAGTAAGCCTTAAGGTACCCTCTGAAATGAACACTCACATTTGAAATGAACAAGTAAGATCGTTCAATATGGTGAAACAAAGAAATGGCAAGGCTGCTAGGGGACCAGAGGTGGTTTCCTGTCTTTTTCCTTGCCTTCATTTATTCATTCATTAAAACCAGAATAAATTCTGGCAAGCCTGCCTTTCAGACTCCAAGATAGATCTTTATCAGACTCAGTTTCACACAAATCCACCAGTACATCTTGGGATAACTAACTACCTGATGACAAAGGGACAATTCCATTACTTAGAAAAGGCCAACGCTCTCAGATACCCCTGAAATTATTTTTTACATCTCCCATGACCACTTTCCAATCATGGATCATCTTCAGTTTGAACATGAATTAACCTTGTCTCTCAGAAAAACACCAATGTCCACCCAAAATATTCAAATTAGAAATCAAGTTTATATGTCTCTCTTAAAATAGCCAACACATCTAAATAATCACTGAGTCCTATTGTGCTTTAGCTGCAATATCTAAGGATCCATCCTGTCTTCTTTAATTTCATTTCCACTGTTGTTTAGCTTGCTCTCTTAACAACATTTCATAACATCACCGACTAATTTTCTCTGCTCCAAATCCACCCTGAGCACTGGAGTCAACGCTCCTATCCAAAAATCATCGGGTCAATGCCTTCCGTACTTGAGGTCCTTTGTAGCTTCCATTGGACTGGCCAAATTTATAAAATGATTTATTATAATCTAGGCTTCAATTTCTTTCGTCAATTTCTTTTTCCCTAGTTCACATCACATCAGCTGTTCACATTGAGGCCTTCCCCAGTTCACACCACATCAACTGTTGACACTGAGGCCTTCCCCAGTTCACACCACATCAGCTGTTCACACTGAGGCCTTCTCCAGTTCACACCACATCAGCTGTTCACACTGAGGCCTTACCCTGTTCAGATCACATCAGCTGTTCACACTGAGGTCTTACCAAGTTCACACCACATCAGCAGTTCATACTGAGGCCATACTCAGTTCACACCACATCAGCTGTTCACACTGAGGCCTTACTCAGTTCATACCACATCAGCTGTTCACACTGAGGCCTTACACAGTTCACACCACATCAGCTGTTCACACTGAGGCCTTATGCAGTTCACACCACATCAGCTGTTCACACTGAGGCCCTCCCTAGTTCTCCAGGCAACAGAGTTAAACCCTAGCAAAAATTAATAGCTTCAGAATCCCTAGCTAAGTCTAAAACTATTCTTCCTTTAACGAGATCAATATTCAGGACCCCTAGGAGGAGAAACTGCCCCTGGGGCCTCAGCAATGCCGTGTTTTTATTGGCTATCAGTGAGCAGCTGTACTCTTACTCTCAGCAGGGACTATAACCTCGGGGCATTTATGGGAACCCAGGCACATATTCCTTGAGGCCCTGCTCTCATGGGCTCAACACATAATCCTACAATTTGAAATTGCCTGTGTCCAAACTGCTCTGCTACACCTGAGTTAGAGAAGATAAGTCTGATGTTACCCAGGGGACACTAACGAGTGTGGAAAACAGAACATAAAGAAGCAAAGAGGATCTTCAGAGAACTGCAGTGGCAGAAGGGAATTCTGTAAATGAAATTTTTGAGAAAGACAACAACAATATGATTGGATTTACCTCACTCTAAACCATTCTCCATCCTGTAGCTAGAGTCATTAAAAAAAAAAAACAAAAAAAAAAACAAAAAAAACAAAATCACCTTATGTATTTTATCACTTTATCTATTTTGTGTAAAGTCAGGGATATTCACAACTCTTAAAACAAAACTCTAGTTCCTCTCACATTATACAAAGACCCGCATAATTGGGACATGATTTTGGGGTCCTGCCCAAATTCTCTCCCCATTATCCCCTCCTTACTATGGTCCAGAAATTATTTTGTCCATTTATTTGTTCAATTTTTTTAAATTTCCACTTTCTGTCTGGAATATATGCTCCAGGAGAATGGAAGTCTCGACAGACTTGTAAACCACACAGCCATTCAACGCCTGGAAAATATGAGCTTAGTAATCAGATGAATTAACACGCCATTCATTTCCTACCCCAGGGCCTTTGCATACGCTATCCCTCAACTTTAATCATGGTCAACTCACTTTCATTTTTCATGCTTCAGCTCAAAGATCACCTCTCTAGAGTGGCTTTCCTTGTCCACCCACCTTATATATCTTTTATAGCTATAACCATAATCTATTTATAATTTGACTATTTAATTAATAATTTTTTCCATTGCTCACTTCCCCTACTACAAAGTAAAGTCCACAGGGGAAAAACGTATTTTTTTTCTTTATATCCCTCCCACCATTGCTTGTTTCCCACATAGTAGGCATTCACTGTAGTCCAGTCACA
The DNA here is from genome assembly GCA_963574355.1 of Loris lydekkerianus. Classification (NCBI taxonomy): domain Eukaryota; kingdom Metazoa; phylum Chordata; class Mammalia; order Primates; family Lorisidae; genus Loris; species Loris lydekkerianus. The sequence goes on along the minus strand of CAUYPK010086002.1, from coordinate 27,409 downwards.
TCAAACAATAATGAGACTTAAATTCAAATGGACACATTCAAAAAGAATTGGAAGAGAGATTCCACCTGCTGTTTTATTCCAGGAGCACAGGGCCAGACCCTGTTCCCTCAGTCCGTTCATATCACACGCCTCTCATCACCCAAAGGTCCCCCAAAGAGGTTGTAGCACTCTGTATCCACACTTTCTGATATTGAGGAAGATCTTCCTGCTGGACATACCATATTTTATGAATGATTTCAGAAATTTTTCAAGTTTTTTTTTATTTTTTTGCCTTGTCCTCTAACTTCAGAATTAAAGTCCATACACAAGATATAAGCGCATAAAAAATATTTAATACCTAATGAAAGTTGGAGTCTTTCAGAAGAACACGTAGAAAAACTACTGTGGAGTTTTATATAAGATTTAATAAACTAGTACATGTGTCAAATTTTTAATGTTTACCCTTCTCTCTTTCTTTCTTTTTTTTTTTCTTGAGACAGAGTTTCACTGTGCCACCCTGGGTAGAGTGCTGTGGCATCACAGCTGACAGTAACCTCCAACTCCTGGGCTTAGGAGAGTCTCTTGGCTCAGCCTCCCGAGTAGCTGGGACTACAGACGCCCACCACAATGCCCGGCTATTTTTTTGTTGCAGTTTGGCTGGGCTTGTTTTGAACCCACCACTCTCAGTATATGGGGATGGTGCCCTACCCTCTGAGCAACAGGCGCTGCCCTAGCTTATTTCATTTTGAACATATGCTTTATAGTTAACTTACGTACCCAATATTAGCTGTTATTATTATCACTGACTAGCAATAGCTCACTGTAAAAACTTGGAATATTAAGACAATACTAAATATTTTCTCCCAAAACAAACCAGATAAAACAGCTATACTCTCTCTTTTCTGAATGAGACTACAAATAAAATAAGATGAAGGGAAGTAAGTCCTAGAACCTTCAGCTCTCAGGGGAGCTGAGTGAAGAGTCTCAGGTGAGTGGGGAAGGGGCGCTGGGGGCTGGGAGGTGGGGAGGGGTGACACTCAGAGACTGAGACTGGGGCCGCTGCTCACAGACCCACTCATCCCCGTGACCCCCTTTTCCTGAGCAATCACTCCACCAAGGAATTCCCAGCTCCAAGTCAAAGGTCATTATCACGGACATGCTGTCAGTGGATGTACCTGTGCGGAGTAGCACCACCGTGTCAGAGCCTCTGAGTGTCAGGACTGTCCCTCCATCAGCCAGCCTGGAAGGAGAATTGGAACAAAGCCCCCTCCCTTCCCACTTGGCTCATGTAGAGACCACGGAACAAGTCAACTAAAAACCCAGTAAGAAAAACTAGCAGCTGGGACAATTATTCTCAATTACAGACAGGGAGCCAGAAAGAGTGTCCTAAGTTGAATTATAAATGAAGTAATAGTGCTCGTCGCTTCGGCAGCACATACACTAAAATTGGAATGACACAGAAGATCAGCGTGGCCCCTGAGCAAGGATGACACGCAAATTTGTGAAGTGTTCCATATTTAAAATCAATCAATCAATACAAATAAATGAAGTAATAATGAGTATGCTAAGTTGTTCTGAATTATAAATGTTAGCTTTCGACATTAACTTATGTTGGAAAAGTGTGGTATAGGTTTATGAAACCCACATAGTTATTCCTGACAAAATTGAGTAACAAGTACATTTTACCATCCAGTTTGGAATTTAATGTCAATTATATCCAGCCCACATTCAATTAGTCCTAAGTGTAGAGGGGTGTGGGACACGCTGTGCTTCATCCCAGCCATACAGAGAGGATGAGCACAGCGTCTAAATAGAAGAGTGATCAGATCTTTGTGAGAATAAATGGGAAAATGGGCATGAAAAGTCTTTTCTTGTGTTGGATACAACATGCATAGTGAATGAATGGGAGATGTTTGCCATTAATATTAACAAGCTGTACTCTCTGCCTACATGATGTAGTGCTCAACGCACGTTTTAAATAAGAACTTAGCATTTACAAGTGTAGGAAAAGACTACTAATTTGACGTGACCAAAGCACTCTGCTACGTGCAAATTTCATTTTTATTCTCTTGGCGTAAAAATAGGCAAAGCTAAAGAATTCATGTCCTACGACACAATGTCTATTACGCAGATACATTAGAGAAGAATCGCAGTGAGGTATCAGGGCGCAACCTGCAGACTCTTCAGTGACAATGCCAGATGTCACATTCCATCTTTATTTTAATCTATTTCAAATGTTTTTGTATCTCACTAGATAATACTATGTGTTCATATCTCTAATTTGCGTTGCTAAGTCTTTGGCTATCGCCTATTTCTGACATAGACGCACCAGGCAAGAGCATCTGCTTATTCTGAACCTTAAAACATATTTTTTTAAGGTTTTAATATTTTCAGCATGTGGATTTGCCAAATGTAATTCAATGCACACATGAAACTTAATGCCTGGCTTTATTCTAGTTCACTGACTATGTATCAACTGAACCATACTGATTATGTATCAAGTGAACCGTATTGATATCACTCAGTTTATTATAGAAAAAGCAAAAAGAATGTAATTTTTCAAATGTGAACAAACATCATAGCCTTTTCTCAGATTATAAATTATAACTGTCAATAATTAGCAAATATACAAATTAGTATTTAATAACAGATTTCTTATTAAGACCTTACCTACCATTTACAAAAATTAAATGCAATATTGTTTTTTCCATCTTCGTAACCAATGGTTTACCATATTGGAAGGTGGAGTGCATTCAATAACTGTCCAATTTTTTATGTAAAAAGTTATTTAAAATATCCTTCCTTAGTATGACATTAGGAGAACAATTTTCAAAAGTTAATGCCTTTTCTTGGTCATTGACAGAAATGTATCTAACTTCAATTGCTAGCAATGGTGTTGTGAAGATTCTAGGATAAATTCTGTGATTGACTGCTAAGGTGTTGTTAAATTCCTCTGCTAAGAATTTAGCACCCAATCACCTTCCTCCAGTGAATCTGTCTACAACATACACCATTTCTGGAGTAGGATATTTGCACGTGAGTAGTTAGGAAGCAAGATAACGTTTGATAGAATGGAGAGTAGCAGGGACCCTCCAAACAGCAGCTTCTAAGGAGCCTGCTAGGAAATCCCCTGCACTTACTCACAAATCTGCCACAAAACTACTACAGTCGTAATTCTTTCATTTCTGCTTATGTAAAACTGGGAACTACGTCTTGAAAGTGTGTAGAGGTAGAACTTATTTGCACACAGAAATATACAGTCAATCTCATTAAATTAACTACAAAATTGTAACAAACTTGTTCTCATAATGAAAGGTTTAAAAATAATTGTGCTTCTAGATGGAGCTATTTTTCTTAAAGTCCTGATTAATGAGACGTAGGGCAAGAAAAATTACTGTAATAGCGAACGCTGATTCAGAACCTTATTGTTATTAAGTAGTTTTCAGTGAAGGCTGTGACTATTTTTTCTATTGCTGGTGGCAGCTCTGGTTAATTACCTTGTAATGTATTGTGACATTAATGCACTAGTAAACTATTGGAATTTACATCCTATTCAGTAATAAAATCTGTAAATTGAAGAATGCACATAAAAACATCACAGGCATGAATTACATAACCAAATGGCACGTATGATTACATTAAATTTAAAGAATAGAATCTCTCAAGTTTACTCATTAATGGGTAAGTCCCACTGAATTTATATATAGCAGCTACTCTGCAACTGTACAGAATATAACATTTATTCAAGGGTATTTTGTAACTTCCTATTACATTTTTCTTACAATTGATTGTAAGAGTATGTTGGGTGTAATTCAAATATGCAAAGTCAAACAGGAAACACACATGTGTCACTCACTACAGCATGAAATATTTTTCCTGAAAAAATCAGAGTGAAATGAAAGAAATAAAGGGAATTGAAAACAATTAGGGTGTTGACATATGGATTAAAACCAAAATGATTCATAGGTAAGGGTTGGAAATTAAGGGGAATGAACACATGATCATATGTATATATACATACATATATATACACACACAATACACTTTTCAAAATAGTTTTAAAACATAATTCCAAAGTTACCAATAATTATTTCATGGTCCCAAAGCACGATCACCATTTTAAAAAGAAATGACCAAGTAATACAAGATATTTCAGATATCAAAAGTATAAAATGGCAAAGTATCAACGCAGTCTCTATATGTTAGATTGAGTTCATAACCCTAATTTTCTACAGAAAATTTTCATGGCTTAATGTTAACAACTATATTAACATATTTTCAATGTTTTTATTTTATACTGCTAGATTGACGAATAAAAGAATATTAAGTATGATTTTCCTGTAAGAATACAGTCAAGTTTGTAAAATGCAGAAGGAATTAATGAACGCAGCAGTAATTCCTGAAACATTAACAGGTATGTAAATGGGTGAAATTGGCCCAGAAAACAAAAAAAAAAGAGAGAGAGAGAAAGATAGAGACCTCCATGGGTCAACGGAGTACAGGGAAGACCTTGAGATGTCTCTCATATTTTCAAGAGATATAAAATAACAGTAGAAAAATGAAAAAATAAAAGCTAAAATGGTTAGTGTTAGTTTACAGATAATTCAAAGGATATTGCTATATAATCTCACAAAACATAATTTATTATTGGAAGTAGAATTCTAGTTATTTATAGAACCTAACTTGTCATATTATATAAATTCAAATTATAATTGATAACAGGCAAGAGAAATTCCCTTCTCCTCATTTCTCTCTCTGCAGCAGACTCCCAGCTAGATAGAGCTGTATAGTTTGCATGTATAACTTAAGTGCATATAAATATCAATGTAGCATACAGTCTATTTAAAAATGGTAAGTGAAGATGAGGTGTGATAGTCTAGAGTAAACTGTAAACTTTTTATTATGGCAACTGTATCACAGTTCCAAATGTTTGTCCTTAAAATGAAATATTAGATAGTCTTAAGAAAAGTGCACGAGATTTTTGGCAGTGTCATTTTGGAAATTTATATAATCCTCTGTATTCATCTAATTAAATGTTCTTGTTTTTTAAATTACAGGGCTGTGTCACAGCTAGTGATTACACCTGCAAATGCATTAGACACAGAACAATTTGGGGGGTCTTTGAGTCAGTATACTTAGAGGAATGATACGGTAAGTAGAACTGTTAGGACAGTCAATGCAAGGAGAGAGCACCATGGGGGTAGATATCACGCCGAAATGATTGTTGGATTATATACATTCACTTGTTCCTGAGTTAATACCTTCCCTGTGAAAGTGATGCCATTTAAAAGCCAAGTTTTCAGTAAGGCTTACCTACCTTCCGAATCTGCAGGGTCCAGCACAAGGCCAGATGTTTTCCATGAACTTGACACATATTATTGCACTTAATCATTTTCAGAAATCTGTTGGGTAGCATTATTATTCTTGTTCTGCAGATAATGGACAGGAATTTCCCAGACTTTTGCAGATCTGTCTAATTCTAACAGCCCAAGGCAGTGAGTCTAACAGTGCAAGTAACACCTGCATTGTACGTGGGGCCTGCCCGATGTCAGACTCTCCACACTCTCTAGTACAGCGGTTCTCAACCTGTAGGTTGCAACCCTTTGTAACAATGAAAAACACATCCTACATTAGGATTCATAACAGTAGCAAAATTATAGTTATGAAGTAGCAACAAAAAATAATTTTATGGCTGGTGTGGTCACCGCAACTTGAGGAACTATGTTAAGGGGTCGTGGCCTCAGGAGGCATTAGGCAGGGCGGGAACCAGTGTTCTAGTAGTTCTGATGGTTTGGGTGTAGGAGTTGAAGACATTAAAGATAGGAAAGGTCTAGAACTCACAACTTTATTAGCTTCTGATCTCCTTTATCAATCACATTTTTGTCTCATTTCATTCTAAATTCATTTTACTTTTTACACGCCTACCTGCACTAGTTCTCAAAGGGGCCAAACTCCTTTCCTTCCCCCATCTGCGGTCCTTCTGATTGTGGCTTCTCCACCAAGACGTAAAATCTGTTTCTGCTCTTTTAAGTTTGCTGGGCTATGGGACTTGCTTTGGTGAATGGGTTAGGAGACGCAGCATAAGCAGAAGCTTGAAAAGTGCATGAACTTCCGCTTCCTGTTGCTACAAACCTCTGGTCACAGTGTGGGTGAGGGTTTGGGTCTGTTGACTGACAGAGACACGTGCCCATCAATCATCGTGGATGATGCAAAGGCCACTGTCAAAACTGTGAGTTCCTCCCCTGCCAAACTCACCAACTGATAACCAGTAAACACCTCGCCCCATAACTCAGCACACCTGTCTCCACCAACCCTCAGACTATCAAACACATTACCTTGTTCAATCACTAACTTTTGGAATAGACTGCTGTACCATCCCCTGGATGACCTTAAAGTACTGTTTCTCCAATTATACTGGGATCAGGTCTTAATTGGATTCTATTAAAGTTACCAGCTTACGTAAACGGGCCTCCATCAATGGTAGGAACAAAATTCTTCTAAAAATGAGTATGTTTCAAACAATCCATCCATTTGCAATTCTTTTTTTTTTTTTTTTTTTTTTACAGTTTTTGGCCAGGGCTGGGTTTGAACCTGCCACCTCCAGTATATGGGGCTGACGCCCTACTCCTTTGAGCCACAGGCACCGCCCCTCCATTTGCATTTCTTATCTAGTCCTCAAGATGAGGTCTTATGCTGGAAGTACTGGTCTCCGTCCATTTGTGCCGCTGTAACAAAATACCCGAGGGTCATTTATAAGGACAGAAGTGTATCTTATCACAATTCTGGAAGCTAACACATCCAAGGACAGAGCATGGCAGGTTCAGTGTCGGGGAAGCGCTGCTCTCCACTCCCAGGACAGAGGCAGGAGAGCAACTCGGATCCCAGTTAATTACCCCCAGCTTCTCCTGCGATCACGACTCCATTCACCAGGGCAGCCCTCACGGCCCAATCACCTTTCCAAGGCCCTGTCTCTTAACACAATAATTAAGTCAACAAGATGAGGAATATATTAACCAGGGTGACGTAAGTGTTCCTAACTCTATATGAAATCAGCACATTGTACCCCATAAATGCATTAATGTGTACACGGTCTATGTGTTTATGATCTAATAATAATAAAAAAAAAATAACCTGGATGGAGGTAGAATACAGTCTTCTTAGTAAAGCATCATAAGAATAGAGAAGCAAGCAAGAAAAAAGCTGCTGCATTAATTTTCAATGTCAACCTTGAAGAAGGTACAAATATCCAAACCACAACACCATCCAAGGAGTCAGTCAAGGTAGAAACCTCAGAGGCGTCTCTGTCCTGGGTCCCTGTGTCTGTCTGTTCCATCGAATGTTATTCTTCTTAAAGACATTTCTCACATCAACAGTGACACTCTCCTAATTTCCCCACGGTCTTTTACTGAACTACTGAAACGTTTTCCTTCTGACAATTTCTTCCCTAAACAGCTCAGCACCTACATTAACATCAGAAATAATTTTGTCATATCCAGAACTGATAATATTGTGATATCACACCCCACGAACAAACACGGACAAATTTAAACATATTCCATGTTTTTGTTTTTTTTTTTCCCAGGATAAAGTATGAACACTTTGGAATGGTCTACAGAATCCTTCCCAATCTGCCTCATGACATGGTCACTGTCTTTGTCTAGAACTGCACGGCCAGCACACTTCCTGAAAAATACTGCACACTTTCTCATCTTCACCTTCTAGCTTTCTTCTTCCTCTTCATGAGATCCCTTTACCATTCCTGCTCCCTTTTCTTCCCCCTTGAAAAACACAAACATATCCTTCAGAATCTAGGCTGTCACCTTCACTGTCAGTCACTTAGAAACAACTGAGCGAGACTTTATTATATGCCAAGCACAAAACAATGGCTCAGGGAGAAATCGTTAAGCGTGATGCTTTGTGCCATTAGGAAGCAGACTGATGACAGAAAAAACCACAAATGCTGCAAATTAAGATATGGTGTCTTAGGTGTGATACGTGAGGCAGGCAGGGGACCCCCCTCTCCCACCAGCGGGGACTGATGGTGAAGCACGTCTGAGACATTGGTAGAAACGTTTCAGGTGGACGGAGAGGTCAGAGACTCCAGGGAGAGGAAACAGCCTAAACAGAAAGCACATCCATGAAAGTCGGGGCTAACGACTTCTAAGGAATTAATACTGTGCAAAATATAAGACAATACGCTATGTAACTGAAAACCAAACTGTTAACCTTGGGATACTTGGTTATTTATAAAATTAGAAGGCTTGTCTACATAACATCAGCTTTGAACACGGTAAAACATTTTCAAAGTCAATGACAAATATTCCTTTAAAGAAAGATTAATTCTGTAGTTAGATTATAAAATAATGGATGCCACCTTTCAATTTTTATTTTGTATGATTATTTTTTAAAACCTTTAGGCTAAGCGAGGTGGCTTACACCTGTAATCCTAGCACTTGGGGAAGGGATGTAGGAGCACTGCTTGTGATGAGGTATTTGAGACCCTGTTACTGTCTATCTATCTATCTATTATTAGTAGTATTATTATTTTTTGATTAGCCAAGGGCAGTCACATGTAGCTGTAGTCCCAGCTACTTAGGAGGCTAAGGTGGGAGAATTGCTGAAGTCCAGGAGTTCAAGGCTGCAGTAAGCTATGATCATACCGCTGCACTCCAGCCAGAGTAACAGAGTAAGACTCTGCCTCTAAATTAAATAAATAGATAAATAAATAAATAAATAAATGCAGGTAGCATCAATTTAAAAACACATAATTCTAATTTATATATTTCTAAAGCTAAATGATCGTATTAATACAAAATGATTTTTCAAAAAGAATAATATACCATTGTACAAGGAAAAATATCTGTCACTATAACTTACATTAACACATCTTCATGTGTAAAACAGAACAGCAGAAGAAAGTCCCAATACGAAAGGAATAAAAATCCAGTAATCCCTAAATCTATAAATTTCTATTTCTAAAAGGCATTGTGTTTTAGATTAGAAAGAATTCTTAGAATAATATTTCTCATTTGTTCCACTGTCAGAGGGCTCACACACTTCAGTTTTTATTCTTCCTTCTTTTAAACAGATAATGAATTATAACATATATATTTAAAATCATATTTAATTTCATTAATTGACTCATCCAAAGAATGAATAGAGGTCCCTTTTCTTTAAATAAAGAAAAACTCACCTTTAGCAGAGGGTCTGTCTAGCTCAGAGTCAAGGTGAATTGGTGGAGAAATATATGAAACTTGACCGTGATGTGCCTGCCCTGTTGAGCCAAAAAAAAAAAAAAAAAGTGGTAAGAGGGCATTGTAATTATATCTTTCACTTTTTTTGTTTTTATAAAGTTCCAGTATCTTACTCCAACTGAATTACTAAGCCACTATAGAAGTCAAACAAATCTTCTCAAAAATGAAAATGATATGTGTCATCCAAACATCACCCAATTAAAGCAGCACTACTTCAACTGAGTTTAATTTTTTGTTGTTATTAAATTACAAATTTGCGGCTGAGTGTGCTGGCTCACGCCTGAAATCCTACTGATCTGGCAGGCCAAGGCAGGTGGATTGCTTGAGCTCAGGATTTCAAGACCAACCTGAGCAAGAATGTGACCTGTCTTTACTAAAAATAGAAAAAAAATAGCCAGGTGTTGTGGCGGGCTTCTGTAGTCCCGTCTACTTGGGAGGTTGAGGCTGGAGGATCGCTTGAGCCCAGGAGTTTGAGGTTCTGTGAAAGAGGCTGAGTCCACTGCACTCAAGCCCAGAGCCAACAGAGTGAGACTTTGTCTAAAATCAAAATAAAAAATCAATTACAAATCTGTTGTGGAATAATAATTTTAAAAATATAATGAGTTATAAGAAAATGAGATAAAATGGGAGGTGCCTGTGGCTCAAAGGAGTAGGTGCCGGCCCCATATGCTGGAGGTGGTGGGTGCAAACTGGGGAAAAAAAAAAAAAAAGAAAGAAAGAAAAAAAGAAGAAAAGAAAAGAAATTGAGATAAAAACTAAAACCAAAGACATGTAAACATTCAAGTCCTTATTCATGTACTGTTATATATCAGATAGACACTCAAGGCTATATTAAAATGTTGTAAGTGCTTATAAACACTATTTCTGCATTTATTTCATTTCAGATCATGATAATGAACAGTTTGTGGACTTGCCTCAATGTACAGATAAGATTAATACTTTGAGAGACATTTAATTAGATCACTGTACCACCTTGATTAATTTATATTTTATCATTAAAATTCACTTCTATTATTTGAATAAAAATGTGTTCCTATCTGTATTCAATGGAAAAACAGTAACTAAACACAATTCAAAAAGCAGGCAGCATGTAAAATTTACTAAATGTAGAATATAAATGTCTTAACACAATAACTAAGAACATACTGTGAAGGCTATGGTAACCAGTTAGATGAAAATATTTCAAATTGTATATAAAACCAGCACATTGTACCCCACGATTGCATTAATGTACACAGCTATGATTTAATAATAAATAAATAAATAAACAAACAGATATCAGGTAGATTGATTTCCTGTTCCTTCCAAAGCATTCTATAGATTTGTCATACACTAACGTGCTCATGAGTTGAAAGTGGTAAAGTTGATTTAAAGGCCAAGATGTTGGCTTAAAAACTTGTTAGCTTAAAATAATTCTCTGATGCACGAAGTAGTTTGTATACCGAAGACCCAGCCAACAATTAGGATTTTTCAGGCTTTCTTGAAAGCCTAATTAGAGAATCAGTTCAATTTCTAAAGCTACTTTATATAAAGAAGGTGGAAGTATGAGGGGAGGACCCACCACTCTCTCCCTATAATAAAAATGCGCTGTTATATAGTCTCACATTTACAATGCCAATTTACAGGGTTGTGAATCTCTTTTCCTAAACAAGGAAAGTTAATGATACGTAGAATATGATGACAGTTAGAGTAACCTTCCCGTTTCAAGTAATATTCGACTTGTAATAAACTCTGCTGATTTCTCTTAGGAGGCACATTCCAAATAATTAATACGGCTCCCTGCTGATGGGAGCTGCTGTCGTTCCCAGCACTTTTCTAGCTAACAGCAGAGAGAGTGGAGAGGCTGTAATGTTCCGAGTCCCTCGGAATAGTAACTAAGATTATTGCACATTCACTAGCCGTGTTCCAGTGGAATAATAAAAGCATTATTATAAAAGGAGTAAGGCCACATTTAGGTACCACTGTCAGTCCCTTTTTAACATAGCTTATTAAAACCTTCAGAGTATATTAATTATGAAACCACCTATTTTCCTATGTAATATGTTGGTGACAAGAACGTTTCTGTTTATAATGTTCTTCACTTCTACACATATGTTGACTTGAAATTTCATAGATCTTGTAAATAAAATAATGTATCTTTTATTTTATATCGGCTCAAATGAACCTCAGCAGATAAAATACTGTGGGTTTCACGTCTCATACTAGAACTCAGCTTTCCCCATGTATGACAGTATCACAAAGCATTACACACCTCATCTGCTTTTATCCAACCACCACCACCATGTACTTTGTTAATACACACACATTTTTAAACCAAAGAATAGTGGTGATTGGGCAATGGAAGACTGCTTATGAATTTTTATTCATAATTACTCTTGTTAAAAGGACATATTTTCATGGAAATATCATCTACATCTAAACCTAGGCACGTATCTGTGTTTAGATATAATTCACACACCATAACATTCACCCACTCGAAGTACATATAGTTAAGTGGTTGTTAGTACACGTGCAGAGTTGTGCAATCACAACATTAAAGACGTTCATTATAACTGAAAGGAACCTCAGGTCCACTACCGTCCCTCCCCATTCCTCCCAACCCATCCCAGCTCTAGCCAACCACTCTGTAGATCTGCCTAATTGGGCAGTTCATATGAGTGAATTATACAATTCATATTGTATATTCGTGATCAGCTTCTTTCACACAACATAATTTTAAAAAAATCATCCACACTGTAGCATAAATTGGTACTTCACTTCTTTTTGTTGCCAAGTAATATTCCTTGTGGTAGACATACCACCTTTTATGTATCCATTTGTCCAGGGATGAGCATTTGGAATCATTTATACTTCTTGGCTATATTTTGAACAAGGCTGCTATGAACTCTCATGTTCAAAGTTCTGTGTGTGGTTGTTTTGGATATATATTTATATATCTATATCTACAGGTGGAATTACTTGTCCTATGGTTAATGCCATGTATGAACTTTTGAGAAAGTGGCAAACTCATTTCCAAAGAGGCCGAGCCATTTTGCTTCTCACTACCAGTATACAAAGGTTCCAAAACCATGGAGATATTTTTTAGTAACATTTTTAAAGGTTGTAGTATAGGCAAGTTAGGGTTGATAAAAAGTTGAAATCGTTAATATTGAGATGACTATGAAATCTGAGAAAGGGATGACCTTTCCAAGCATAGATATAAAGGCAAAATAGATAATTTGGATTTAATGTTCTGTAGTTCATCCCCATTGAGAGGGTAGAAGGAGAAAAATGATCAAGCAAATGGGAAAAAAAAAAATACAAAAGAACTCATACTCTGAATTGACCATTGTTGGGGATGCCCAAGAGAGCTCTGCGCTGTAGCAAAACTCCCAAGGCCATTCATGGATTCTGGAAAAGCCATTACTTTTCTGCCTTCAATCTCTTTTTCAACTTTCATTTAATTTCTATTTTATTGAGAAGGCTTGTGCAATTTCTACTGAAGTTCAAATATAAAAAGGACTTGACCAGCATTTGGTAGCAGAAATGGCTTTTTTCTCCTCCCTCTGTCAATACTTTACCAGCACATCTGAGCACAGAAATGCATTGACAGAACCATGGAATTTGAGGCAGAAGGCTATTGGATAGCTTGTAGTCCTAAACCTACATTTTAGAATGAGGAAACTGACATTTTGAGAAGTTGGAGACTTTTTCAAAAGTCAAATCAACATGGTGGTTGTTAAGAGGGATGTCAGAGGAAGTGTCACAGTGAGTGTGCAGGTGTCAGCCTGCAGCCCTCATCCTCTCTCACCACTAAGGGTCCCTTAGAAAGGCCTTATTTTCTTGGTGTGTTGGGCATGAACTTCAGGGGTCTTGAGATATTAAAAAGGCTGAGAGCTAATTTATTTGTGAAAATAGTATTTTTTCCATTAGGCTATGTCTACAGACAGTTTAGTATAACAGAGGAGATCACCGCTCCAGAAGCAGGATGGACCATGTTAATATGTAGACTCTGCCACGTTGGGTCATATGGGCCAACTAGTTCAGCAACTCACAAGTTGCTTTTCTAGATACCTTAATTTTTTCATTTGTATAACGAGGATTTTAAGAGCACTGACCTCATAGGATTGTCCTGAAGATTAATGAATTTATACGTGGTAGTAATTCAAACCCTGTTTGGTGCACAGTAAAGTAACTTAGCAATTTTTAGCAATTATTATTTCTACAAATTCATTCTTTTTGTTCATTAATTCATCAGGCATGGGTGAATTTCTAGGTGTGTGGCATGCACCAAACACCATGATAAGTGACACCCCATGTCCTTATGTACAGGCAATGAGGAAGCAATAAACACAAGAAATTCATCAATTATATAGGAGAGGCTCAGGGTGGTGGAAACGAGACGGGAGGGGGAGGGGCAGGCTGCAATCTCAGTCCAGGTGCCCCTGGAAGGCCTAACCTAATCTTCATGAACAGAATGCAAGAATTCAAGAGAGGGAAAGAGATAATACCTGTCTTTCATAAGAAACTCCAACAAGATAAAAGTATAGATAGGACTGGGCAAACACCTGATTTTAGTAAGACTTCGGAACTAACAACAGGCAGTCCCGAGTTACAAACATCCAGCTGACTTACGCCTCTCACTTACAAACAAAGGCTCCTACACGTCATTTGTAAATGTACCTGTTCCAACTTACACACAAATCAGCTGAAGAACAAATCTACACAACCTTTCTCATTCCAAACCTGGGGACCGCCTGCATGCTGGAATTTTTTCCTAACCCATTTATTTCAAATTCTACATATAGTATTCATACAGAAATACTAGCATCATCACTACTTACCAGTGGATCAAAGAAGACATAAATAAAATATTGAGATACACAGTTGGGAGAATGAACATGACTTTCTTCTTAAAATAAAAACACATTTGACTCCTATAAACCCCCACTGTTCCTCCAGTGGTGCCATTTTTCAACTTAATTTTTCTTCATTTTCTATAAAGTCCTGTAAACAAGTTTAATAGTTTATGCCTTTCTAGGCAGATTTTATGTCTTTTTGTTTGTTTGCTTTAAATTTTTGAACTGCTGATCTTGAATATTTTACTATGGAGTTACGACATTTCCTCCTTTAAAGACAATAAAATAGACGCAACATTTTTACTCCTGGGGCTTTTAATGATGTTATCATTTCACGTTTACAACCTGTAGGATGAGAGCCACAGATATTCTCTTTCTGATCTATTATAAAAATTCTGATTCCATTGGAATGAGGGGATTCATATGAAACTTCATTTAAGGAATGCACACAGAATTACCCTAAGTTTTCAAGACACTGTGAAAGCATCCTCAAAAAAAAAAAAGTTTAATTTATTCTTGAAAATAATCTCTGCTGTTGATTTAAAAAAAATCAGAGGTCAATGGGTTGTTGGTGCTGATGGAAACTGGGCAGGTTAGCATCGTAACAGCTTGCGTTTTTGTCTTCAAATCCCACTTCAACTGTACCCATCTGGTGCTTACAAAGTCAGCTTTCAGGTGACAGCGTGAACACCGGTGAAAAGTAATCATAAAAAAAAGAAAAGGATTTGTAACGTTGCCTATCTTTTTGTTCAGGTTTCTTTTCTCCCCTCATCTTTTCAATCATGTATCTTTTCAGTGAGTTTAGTAAAAGCCGAGGAGGCAGATTAGCAAGTTCATGGTTGACTGGCTGAGGCTATGAAGGCGTTGACAGTGGTGCAGAGGTCACTGAGGGGCTTCTCTCTCGGGGGTGCTATTGGCCACACAGAAAATAGATGGAGATGAAGCCCTTTGAGGCACAGGTCACTTTTGTGTGTGTGTGTGTGGGCATTTCACCCAGCAAGTTTTTCCTTAGCACCCACTCGCCCTCTACGGCCATTATGGAGAGATGTCAGTCTAGTCACAGTGTTAGACAATGGCAGTGAAATATGATGGGGACCCTGCTCGAGGTGGGACAGAAGGGCACAGCATGGCGCCCCTTAAATGCTATGCGGGAAGAGCAGTTTCTGGAGAAAGCTGAGATCTAAGGGAAGACCAAGTGGTGGTTCAGTGGCGGGTCACAAGAGATTAGGGGGACGTGAGGAGCAGGTGTCCACAGATCACAGGAGCAAGAGGGCAGGGGACGGGGAGCCACGGGTGGGGAGAGAGAGAGAGGGAGAGGATACGTGGGGGGGGGTAAAATTCAGAAATATACTAAACAAAGAGAGAATAAAACTACATGCCTACCGCCCAGCTACAGCCATGAGTAACTCAGAGCCTGAGTTGCTTTATTCCCTTCTTCTCATGGTCTCTTCCCCATCCCAGAATATTATTTATTTATTTTTTGGCCGGGGCTGGGGTTGAACCCGCCACCTTTGGCACATGGGGCCAGCGCCCTACTCCTTTGAGCCACAGGTGCTGCCCCATCCCAGAATATTTTGAAGCCACCCTCAGTCATCATACAATTTCATCTGTAAATTACTTGACAATCTATCTATAAAACATGGGAGCTCCTTAATAACTGGGATACCATTATGATACCCCCAAATTAAGATGACACATTATGAAAAATGGACGGACATCAGATAAAGCAATTGTCCAGAAGAAATCAATACTTTGGAAAGAAATGAAAATCTCTCAGTCCGCACAATCTCACACGGGCCTTGGTGTTGGAATTGCATTGCTGTGAGGGATGTTTCCTATTTATGAGGCACTTCAGTTGCTCACAGATATACAGGGGAATCTATTTTATAAAACGTTACACACACTTTTCTTTCACAAACATGAAAAATAGACCTGGTGGCTATAAGTGACAAATGTTAAATATGAGAAGCACCATTTCAAAAATATATTCCAAAAAGTCTCCAAAACCTATTGTAGCAGGCAGTACGATGACGGCAGAAAATGAAAAAAATAATAGGAAAAGAAAGCAGAGAATTTAATCATGCAAATATTGAGCAAATGAACACTTCAACGTAAATAATGGCAGGGGCCGTGCCTGTGGCTCAGTGGATAAGGTGCTGGCCCCATATGCCAACGGTGGCGGGTTCGAACCCAGCCCCCGCCTAACTGCAACAAAAAAACAGTTGGGTGTTGTGGAGGGCGCCTGTAGTCCCAGCTACTCGAGAGGCTGAGGCAAGAGAATCTCCTGAGCCCAGGAGTTGGAGGTTGCTGTGAGCTGTGATGCTACAGCACTCTACGGAGGGCGATAAAGTGAGACTCTGTCTCTAAAAAAATAAATAAATTAATAATAATAATAATAATAAAATAACGGCAAAAGAGAAAGAAACTGTGATTGACCTTTCATTCATCTCCTCAGTTACTCATTTATTAGTTTGGGCACCATTTAATAGAATGCCTACCGTGTGACTTAGATGGAGTATTGAAAATAAATTGGTGAACTCTTGACTCTTGGAAGTTATGAAGAAATAAAAGTATGGATTTTAATTAGAAAACCCATGCACTAAAGTAAAAGAAGCCCAGTAAATATGTGTGTGACTGACAGAAGTTATTCAATATATATTTGTTGTTATTATTTTTTATCCAGAAGAAAGACAAAAATAATCTCTTTGGAGGGACTCAGGTAAGACTTGTAGAGAAATAAGCTCTGGCTCTGTAAGACACAAGTTATTTGTCATATTTACTTTGTCATATTTACCCATTCTCTCTGATATTTGAAAATATGATTCGTCATAGTGCTTTTGAAGGGAGAAAAAAAGGTTTTTTGTGGCATTTTATTTATGGCAAAAATTACATAAAGGGCATAGTCTATGAATTGCTTCTATCTGTATTTTTATTTATAAATCAATTTACCTATTAAAACGTTACATCAAAGTATGTTTAATCTTTTTCAACATGCAGCCTAGATACTAAATTCCAAGAAAAGAAAAAAGGAGCTTTATATTCACGTTCTGTTAAGAAAATGTATTAAGTGCTTAAAATTTCATGTTCTCTAGAAATTACATATTACACAGAAAAATATTAATTTTGGCTGCTCATGAATTATTCTAGGATTTTAAACATTTGTTTTACCATTGGCTATAATTTAAAAAATAATAAACCACAAATCCTTTTTCTCCTCTAACCTACCTTTATTGGAAGAGTAACCTACATAAACACATTTGGTGATGACTAGATAGATATTAAAATTCAGGGACCAGCCTGAGCAAGAACAGGACACATCTCTACTAAAAATAGAAAAACTTGGGTGGCACCTGTGACTCAAAGAGTAGGGCGCCAGCCCCATATACTGGAGGTGGCGTGTTCAAACCCAGCCCTGGCCAAAAACTGCAAAGAAAGAAAAAAAAAAAAGAAAAAGAAAAACTAGTGTGCATTGTGGCAGGGGCATGTAGTCCCAGCTACAGAGGAGGCTGAGGCAGGAGGACTGCTCACCCAAAGAGTTTGAGGTTGCTGTGAGCTAAGATGACGCCGTGGCACTCTACCCAG
The DNA here is from genome assembly GCA_963574355.1 of Loris lydekkerianus. Classification (NCBI taxonomy): domain Eukaryota; kingdom Metazoa; phylum Chordata; class Mammalia; order Primates; family Lorisidae; genus Loris; species Loris lydekkerianus. The sequence goes on along the minus strand of CAUYPK010086002.1, from coordinate 9,756 downwards.
GGCAACGAGTGAGACTCTGTCTCAAAAAGTAAAATAAAAGAAAATCCATGAGGGTTGGAAGTAAAAACTGCAGTTCCTACATGTTCTCTGTCATCCTAGGCCCTAATCAAATGTTTCAGACATTGTAAGAACTCAGGGCATGTCTAGTGAAAACACATATGAATGACATAAAAGAAATTAAGATGAATGTTAAAACTGCTACATTTCAAACAATAAACAAGGGTAACATTTGGGGGAAATTTCTTACTAAAATGAAAACAAATTCATAGGGCAATTAACTCCATTCAATTGAGAAATGTTACAAATTTGATAACGGCCTCAAGTCTCTCTGCATGTCTATTTCCTAGCAGAAAACCTTCACAATGTTTTTGAAAAGAACTCTACCAAGTGAAGGGCATGAGAATGAACCCATTATAGGTTTAGCCTGTTGCATTTATGTAAAGTAGATATTCAAAAAATAATCTTCTAATGTACTTTCCTTAGTGCATTTTCCAAAAATAACTTAATTATTAAGTACAAGGTAGTTACATCATGATGATAAACTGTGAAAAACTTAAATAAATTGGCACCATCTTCCTATTATTCATCTATTTAATGGACCTGAAAATAGTTGATGACATAGAGGAGATACTGAAATGATGTGTTTAGGGGGAAAGATTATGGTCCTTAAAAAGTGATATCAGAATTATTTCAAAGGAAGATTGTCAGGAAGAAAAAAAAAGAACTACAGAAGCTGACAGCCAGGAAGCAACCAAGGCAGTCACAATAAAGAGGTTTGTTCTGGAGGAAAAAGCCAGGAAGCTGCCCGCCGTGCTTACATCTTTTTTTTTTTGCAGTTTCTGGCCAGGGCTGGGTTTGAACCTGCCACCTCCAGCATATGGGGCCAGCGCTCTACTCCTTTGAGCCACGGGTGACACCCTTTTTTAAAGTTCTGCTTTAAAAATCTATCCCAGCATGCTAAGAAAAATACAATGTGTTAACTTTTTCCTCCTTAGTCATAGATTAGAAAACACCCAGGAACACCAACTCAAAGAGAGGAACAGGGAAGGGTGTTAAAAGATCTGAAACAACATTCACAGGTGGATAGCCACAAAATGCTGACAACTGTTCCGCAAGGAAGGGACCCAGATTTGAAAAATGACAGCCTGGACCTGACTGAATCCATGTTGCTAATCGTGTGTTTCTCTGAAATAGTGGCCACCAGCCACTCTTCACATTAGCCCGAGACAAGCCGTGTCTGCAGGAGGATCTGCACGAGATCTCTCTATAGCGGAGTCCTAGTAAAGTAAATGTTTCTCAACCTACTTCAGAGAACGGTGGACAATTGCAAATATATCCATTATGAGTCCAGTAAAATTAAAGACGTTCTTTACATGGATAAGGATATAGTTAAGCTAGATAATGAAGAATCAGAAGAGGCGATTTTTACAAGAATATGTAGTATAAAGGTTCGTGTGTCAATGTAACTATTCTTTAAAAAAAAAGGGACAGGGTGATCCTTATTTTCTCTACCATTAGGTCAGAAACTCTCCTTCCTTTTCATCAATCCATGTGTCCTGGGAGATGCTGTCAGGAGCCACCCAGCAGGACCTGACAGCGTGCTAGTTGTTAACAGTTGATTTAGATCAATACATGGCCGTGTAGCCTGAATTCAGACAATTCCACGCAGAGGTATTGCATGCATCAAGCTTACAAAAATGGGATCAGAATGACCCAAGCATAATAAGACCCGACTGGCACACAGAAATAAAAGGCTATGGATCTTCTCCCAGGATGATGACAGTAAATTTTGCCACCTAATTTTTTTCCAAGATACTCTAAAATATATCACTGCATAGAATCAAACTGCTTGTAATAAAATCTGGCAACTCGCCTCTGTGTGCTAAAACGCTGTCAGCTGAGAACTCTGAACTTTTTGTGCAAATTCTTCAATTGTGACAGACTTACCCTACTTTTCTGTTTGCAGTATTTATCAAAAGAATTTAGAAGAGTTAAAATTTAGCTTTATACTCACATAACAGCAACCATAATTAGCATAATTTTGAGGTACTAGGCATTTATATTATAGTTATCTATAAAAAGTTAAAATTGTTGTAGAAGTGAAAATATTTATAAAGTAACATCATAGGGTTTGACTGATTTTAAGATTCATATGTTAGATCGTAATAGAAATATCTCATTTATAGTTATGCCAAATTATTTAATAGTTTGTTTTCCCCTTTAACAGACAGATGTCTTCATGCTTGTACAAAAGTCATTCTATTTTTTTCTTTTTTTTTCTTTCTTTTATCATTATTATTATTATTATTATTTGCAGTTTTTGAGCAACGCTGGGTTTGAACCCACCACCTCTGGCATATGGGGCCGGCGCCCTACTCCTTTGAGCCACAGGCACCGCCCCCATTCTATTTCTTTATTGCAACTTAATGTAAGATAAAATCCCTTGGCTATTATAATATACCTTTTCCATTTTGTTTTCCTTTTCTATATTAAAAAATTGCTACATTTCAAGATAACCACAGCTGAAACAAGAAGAGCGTGAAGGAGTGAGGGTCTGTCACAGGGACAGAATAGGTGAACAGCTCTCTCTCATCTTGTAGAAAGAAGACTCAGTATCTTTATAATATTCATTTACAAAATCAGGCATATTTACCTATTAACAGGTACCTCTGATTACAAGCATTGTGAATATCTGAAATGGGAATAGGTGGAAGTAGAGACTTAATAGAATATAAAAATGCACAGTTTGAAATCTCAATATTAACACAAGGGATATCTTTACCTCTTCCATAAATGGAGGCTCAAATAATATTTTTTGCACAACTCCCATAGGAAACATCAAATCATTTACTTTATACTTAAAAAAAAATCTTTGGTCATTAAAATACACACTTAGCAAAATACTATCGTTTGAAACTTTTCACTTATTTGAATTTTTAAGGATTCTCCTTGATACCATTTGTGAGCAGAAATATAAAGGTAACAAAGACAAGTCTGCATGTTAGAGTCTTTTTTTTTTTTTTTTTTTTCCCCTTAAGACTTCAAGGAAACAGCATCTGACAAGAGATATTTTAGTTGGTTTCAAGTGGGATTAAAAGGGATCATTCTTATTCATAAAGGATCTTTCTTTTAAGAAGCCCATTTGGTGAAACGAGGAAAGAAGCAATAAAAATGACTCCAAGGACGTCTTCATAAAAAAGAGAACACCTCTATCAGTGCAAATAGACAGTACTTGTTCTCATCTAGTAGAATTATATACCAAGGCTGGCCCTTGGTTCAGGATATCATATCACATTCAATATTGATCCTGCTTAGTTTAAATATTTCCGGGGAGGGGTTACCCTCTCCAGCACCCTCTAAAATCTAATAGAAGAGATCACCACCCCGGTTTGACCTTCAGAGGGATTTTATCAAATCTGTCCAAAGGCATCTTTAGTTTGTGACCCAGGATTGGCCAAGGCTCTTAGGGAGGAGGAACACTTTTTCCATGAGAACATCAGATCTGTGAAAAGTACAAGTTTGGAGATGGCGTGGTCACCTTGTTGACATCTGGGGAAAGCCAATCCCAGAAGCCAGCAGAGCTTAGGGACAGAGTGTGACAGAGCCTTAATAACAATATGAATTTTTAGGTCGGAAGCAAGATTCACTCTTTGGAAGCCCAATTATCACAGAAATTAAACTCCTTATTTTCGCTTCAGCTAATTTGAATGGAGTTTTCCTTCACATTAAAACAAAAGCAACTCGACTTATATTGTAGGTGCAAACATGTGCTTATGTGTGTGGAAGTATTTTGTTCCTTTAATAAGCACATAAGTTCTTTTTCTTTGGCTGTTCAAAAGTTTACCGACGCAGTTTCTAGTCGATTAATCGAGCTACATATAACTCAAGTGGCCCATCTTAATATATTACTTTTTGAACAGGAATATCTGGAGGGCTAATATATGATCCCTTAAAAATTAATATCAATGCTTTTCAAAGTGTCATTAATTAACAATAAATGGGAGACAACGTAGAAATTTCAGACAGAAATATATGTAAATAAAAAATAAACTCAGTAAATCACTTCACATGTCATTAAGGCAGAAACACTTGTATATTATTTTACATATTTTTGGAGAATGTGAAATTACCAAATCATCCATCGTATTCACTTCTAAATACATGAATTATGTCAAAATCCAAAATGCACTGTAACATCTTCATTGTGTAGTTTAGAAATGTTAGTCATCAGCAAAAATCTCTAAATCCTACTACAAGCGTCCTCGACTACAAACTAATGCTGGACTTACTATTTCTGTCCTCTTTTGGAATAGAAGGAACAGTTCATCTCTTATACCATGAAACATAATATTTCTACTTTTCTATTTTTTTTTAATTCCACTGCTACCGTGATTTAGAATGTAATAACCCATCATTCTACTTGTAACAAGAAGTTATGGTTTCAAAAAGGGCTGCTGTTTTTTTCCCTTCCTTGTACCACCCAACTCTTTAATTTCTTGAGATGAACATGAGATTCTATTTTTTCTAAAAATGTCTGGAAAAGGGAGTTTAGATCTATTTCTTCAAGTCTTTTCTCTATTATGAAATACACAAATCATTGTTTCTTACCATTAACATTTTACATCAAGTGTGAGAGCTATCTCAAATAGCCCTGATGCTATGCTTAACACTCACAGAAATGTAACCTCAAGAAAAAAAAATCACATAAACGTACCAATACCATTATCCACGGATTTCCACAATGGGTTTACCAAGTACCAATCATTAACCTTATTTTTAATAATAAGTATATTCTCAGGCAGCTCATGGGCACAGCAGGGCGGTGATGTTTTACCAAAAGCCTTGTGAAATGCCGATGTGCTGAAGCCACTTGGTGTTTGAGCAGATGCTGAGCTTAGGAATGTCTGAGGCTCGAGGACGTCCTCAACTATCTTTTCAATCTGATCAAATTTATCAACCAGGGTGAAGGAAGAGACCCATACGGAAACAGCCCGAGAAATAAGGGAGACCCGAGGCTGGACGCAGAAAAGTCATTTACCCCACTGGTCTGCAATGTGGCTTTAAAAGAAAAAGCTAAGTTGTTAGAGCAGAAAGTCATTACCTTTTCATCAGAATATTGACATGCAGAGGGGTCAGTGTCATGAAGCCTCCCCTTAGAATGATGCTTCCTGGCCCACAATTGATTCTGATCCTGAGTGGGTTCTGGAACCGTGTGTCTGGCCTTTTATTACCTCACATCACACTTGAAACTTCAGTGGCACACTTAAATTACGTTGGTCATGAAAAAAAAAAAATGTTTACTGTGCTTTGTTCTTTCAAAAATAATTTAATTCATGATCTTTAAAGATGTTTGTGGCATCCCTGAGATCCACCCACGGCACACCCGTGTGCCACAGACGCAGGTTGAAAATCACTGCTCTGGAGGGCACTTTTGTCTAACCCTAACTGTTCTTAAAAACCCACTAAAGCAAATCTCAGTACTAGACATGATCAAAAATGTCTTAAGTTGTTTTTTGGACTAAATCCACAAGAGTTACTTAGGGGTTCCTAATCAAAATAACTTAGAAGGTTGCCAGCTTGATCTTGAAATTTCAAGGCACTGAATTATTTTCAGTGTGCCGATTGTCAGATATTAGCTTCTTAAGACAACTGCTGCCTCCTTTTTTTCTCAGTTGAGGATGGAGAGATTATTGATGATGTCCTTATCTAAAAGCCACTCTTCTTTTTGTCAAGAAACAGTTGGCCAAAAAGATTGTGCAGAGTAACAGAGATCCTCTACCACAGGCTCATGAGAACAGCTAGCTCGCAGGTCTTTCAAAGTTTTCTCAGCATTCAAAGCATCATCCAATGTTCCAAAAAGCAATCCTTTCTGCTGAATCCCAGGACTCAGCTCCTGCCTCTAAACTGTATACATTTATGGGCTAGAGAACTCGCTAAAAATTTTTATATCTATGTATCTTTATATATAATAACTCACATATGTACAATCTATAGATACACATATACTTCCTCTGTTTGTGTTTCATTCCTTTGCTCACTGTTAACAGATGGTGAAGAAGTTTAGGTGTCAATAGACTTTAGAAGGCTGAGCTGAAATAGGTTCCACTCCTGATCAAAGTCACATGTCCTGGTGCAGCCCAGTCCCAAGGTTACAGACAGGTTTTAAAGACACGAGACCAGTGTACGAAATTCCAGTTACATCACCTACAGACTCCGTGGCCAGGATATATCATTCATCTTTCAGTTTCAATGTCTTCCTCTGTATAAAGTACAGAGTGGCCAGGCTCCCAGCTATAACCCTAGCACTCGGGCAGGCTGAGACTGGAGGAGCCCTTGAGCTGAGGAATTCCAGACCAGCCAGAGCAAGAACGAAGCCTGTCTTCACTAAAAATAGAAAAACCAGCTGAGTGCAGTTTGGGGTGGGTGCCCGTAGTCCCAGATACTTGGGAAGTGGAGGCAGGAGGATCATTTGAACCCAGGAGTCTGACGTTGCTGCGAGCCAGTTGACAGACACCACAGCACTCTAGCCTGGGGCAACAGAGAGAGACTCTATCTTAAAAAGCAAACAGTAACACTCCCTTTTCATAGGACGTGGAGAGGATTTTCTGATAAATCATCCATATCAAGCAGAGTGCCTGCACGTAACCAGCACAAACGCTTAACTGTCCTCATCACGGCGGCATCATCTCAACCTCACAGCTATTGCTTCTGAGACAAAACCCCAGTATGGCAAAGCAAAGTCCTTCTGAGACCTGGGGCATTTCAGCTCGGGGATGGAAGCTGGAATTTGAAGATCATCCTGTTGCCTGGGGAGCAAAGCACAGTCTTAACCTGAGGAACACCAGGAAAGTGGCTAGCTCTTGAGGGTCTCCATCTTTATCTGTGACACAGGATACTGATAGAGATTTCATACAGGACAGATCAGCAAATCATGGTCCACAGACAAAACTTGGCCACGCCAGTGATATAGAAATGTCTACTCTATTTCTTAAAGGTTAGAAGAAGAAGAAAAAGAAGCAGTGATAGAAACCCAAAATATTCATTATCTGGTCCTTTACTGGAAAAGCCTGGGGGTACGCGTCCAGAATTACAGCAAACAGTAAAGGCACCAGTGTATAAACATAAGGCACAGAGGGCCTGGCAGGTTGGTAGCTATTATTCTTGACACTTATCTTCTAAGTCTTCAGCTGAAGGCCACAGGCAAGGAAGCATAATAAAGGATTCCTTTTGGAAAGTCTTTTAACTGCCGATATGGATAGATCTATCTATAAATACTGTGTATATGATATTCTAAACCATGTTGAAAGAGCCTTCCAAAAGAGTGCTTCAGTCGCTGGTTAAAGAAAGGTGTTAAATACGGCAGAAGAGAATGTACAATATCATTTTTGCCAAGAATTATTTGGCAAGAATAGTTGGATCATTTTGTTTGACGCAGCTGCATTTTTTCTTTCCTTTTTAAAAAGCTCCTTCCTTCCTTCCTCCCTCCCTTCCTTTCTTCTTCCCTTCCTCTCTTTCTTCGTCCCTCCCTCCCTCCCTCCCCTTCTCTCCCTCTCCCACTTCCCTCTGTCTTGCCCCTTCCTTCTTCCTTTTTTTGTTAATCAGGCCTAAGTGAGGTTTGAACTCACTGGCCCATGTGTGCAGGGCCAGTGTGCTAACCACTGAGCTATGGTACCCGCCTGCTGCAGCCGCTTTTAATGGGAGTCAGCCCCACATCAAAGATCTCCACTCCAGGGACACACAGTGTGTCCGTGAAGACACACGCACGGCCCAGAAGGAAGCACCATGGATGCAGCTCTGTGTCCGTCTACCATTTGCTCAATTTCATCACAAGCAATAGTCACTAACTATGGGACTCAGAAGTGAATTCTTCATGGAATTGGTGTGATTTTAGCTGTGAGAAGTGATTAAAGTCAGTAACTGTTGATAAGTATACTCACTATTTTATTACTAAACAGAGAAACAATGTGGGAGTTAGTGAGAGTTTCTTCGTAAAACACACGCCTCTGATTTTGCCTACAACGCATCAAGGTGGAAAGAAGCCCAATGTGAAGATTAAAGATCAAGATACATTTTTAAACATCATTTAATTATTCTCTCCCTTCTACTTGACAAATGTATTAGAAGGCTACACCTTCCCATATTAATAGACAGGTGAGTTATCTAAAGTCACAATGTAAGCCCAGAATGAAAATGCGTTCATTATTTAATATTAACAACGACATGGATCTTTTTTTTTTTTGCATTTTTTTTTTTGGCCAGGGCCGGGTTTGAACCCATCACCTCTAGTATATGGGGCCAGCGCCCTACTCCCTTGAGCCACAGGCACTGCCCAATGACATGATTCTGATATGTAAGTTGAAGACGGAAGAGAAAATGAACCCATACACTCAGTCACGATTGAGAATTCATTTACAAGACAGTCAAATTCAATCTAAAAAAGAGTATGTATGTGGGTTTGCTTTTCTCCTGTGATAGCATGAATATTTAAACTAAATATCTAAACTAAACTTAATTTGTTGCCTTGGTTTATCAATTGGTTTGTGTAAAAATAAACTCTTATAAAAGATAACAAGAAAATGCAGGTAATGATGATGGTGGTGGTATTTGTTGAATATTTAACTCCATGCTAAACTCTCTGTTAAGTATTTTCTAATTTCTTTTTCTCCTCACAACAAACCAAAGACATTGTAGTTATAGCTACTTTACCAATGAGGAAACTGAGTCTTGATTTAACTTAGTTTTTTTTTTTTTTCCTCAAATATAAATCAACAATGACTTTAGAAAAAATATAATCCCAAAGTTAATATCAAGAGCCTTTTAGAAACACCCTTTTGTAGGGTTCTTATTTCCATATATTTTGAAAGTTATTCAATAGGAATATTGACATATTAGTCTTTACGTGAAATAAAATCTGAATATCCTTCTTAGATATCAAAACTCTAACCACAACTCTGATTTCCTTATGTTATAAATTTATCTTAAGTTCTCTGTACATGCAAAGCTTTGGAAAAACTGAAATGAGGCAAGTATCTAATCTCACTTGATTGGGCCATGCCAGTTAAACAGTAAGGGTTTCAGAGAAATCCCTTTTATTCTTTGGAAATGTAAAGCCAACATAACAGGACAGAAAAAAAAAAAAAAGGCAATAAATGCAAAACTTCAGAGATGCTACAGAAAAGGGGAAAGCAAAGCTTCCATGAAATCACGTTGTTCAATTATAAAGATGGTGTCCAATTAAAAATACAAGGGGCACCGATGTTCTATGTTGAAATGCTTCTTTTTAATTTTTTCTTTTATTTTGAGACCTGTATCTACTCTGTTAGCACAAATTCTATTCATGTTTACAATATCCTAAAGAAAAATTTAAGATCATATTCGGTAAGTAGCTATTAACAATACTATATAAAAATTATAATGACAATAAATGCAAAAAAGGGATCAAATACATGAAAAAAGTGAAGTAGAAGAGGAGTCAGCAGGTCCCAGTAGTGTATTTTTGGTAATCTGCACAGCCAAGAACATAGTGAGTAAAGCAAGCAGACAGCCCTCAGAATGGGAGAAACAGTTCTTTAACATATATTTATTTGCCTAATTTTGAGTGAGAAGCCAAACTTTTCCCGTTGCTTTCTAAGGTAACTGTGTTTTCTCTCTTAGCATTAGCAGAATTCTCAAGATGTACAGGGAAAGAATCTAAGGAGAAAGATGCCAAAGAGCAGTGAAAAATTTCAAAGTCTCGTAACAGATCTGAGGAGATGA
>CAUYPK010086001.1:0-20040 GCA_963574355.1 Loris lydekkerianus | reverse complement strand
TTTACCTTTTCACACAAACTCTAATGTGGCTGTGAACCAGCTTTGACTGTGCAATTGAGAATTTCGTTTAGCAAATTTTCTTTGTAGGAGTCAGCAACATTTTTTTTTTTTTTTTTAGAGACCGAGTCTCATTTTGTTGCCCTCAGTAGAGTTCTGTAGTGTCACAGCTCACAGCAATCTCAAGCTCTTGGGCTTAGGTGATTCTCTTGCCTCAGTCTCCAGAGTAGCTGGAACTACATTTCACCACAATGCCCAGCTATTTTTTTTGTTGCAGTTTGGCCAGGGTCGGGTTTGAACCCGCCACCCTCAGTATATGGGGCCAGTGCCCTACTCACTGAACCACAGGCGTCACCCTAAGGATACAAAATTTTAGGCCAGTAGTTATTCTGTCTAAGAGTACTAAAAATGTGACCCAATTTCCTTCTGGCTTATAAAGTCTCTGCTCAGATGTTAGCTGTTAGTCTGACAGATTTTCATTTGTATGTAACTTGCTTTCACCTCTCAGCTTGGAGGATTTTCTCCCTTACCTTGACTTTGGCCAGACTGATGATTATATTCCTTGGTGATGTCCTATTTGTTATGAATCCTCCAGGTTTTCAATGACCATCTTGAATTTGGATACCTAAGGTTTCCATTCTTTTTGCTTTTTATGTTTCTCTCCCAGGGATACCTTTGATTCTTATCTTAGCTCATTATTTCTAGATCCACATTTCCCAGAGTAATTGTTAATTACCGTCTCTTTTTTTCCTACATTTTTGATTGAGTGGGTTAATTCAAAAGCCTTATCTTCAATATTTGAAATTATTTGTTCTGCCTGGTGTAGTCTGTTGTTAAAACTCCTGCCATATTTTGAAATTTCCTAAATGGCTTATTTCTTTTTCTGCTATGTCGTTTCCAATGTTCTCTTTAGTGACTTTTTTTTCATTCATGTCCTTAATTTTTTTTTTTTAATTTCTTTGTATTGGTTTTGAACTTTCTCATCATTCCCATTTATCCTATTTGTTATCCATATTCTGAATTCCATATCTGACTTTTTGAATATTTCTTTTTGGTTAGAGTCCATTGCTGGTGAACTATTGTCATCCTTTGAGGGTATCAAATCAGCTTGTTTTCTCATGTTGCCAGAGTTCATGTGGTGTTTCCTTCTCATTTGAAACCTCTTCTTAACTCAAGACAGATAGGCTTGCAGTGCATCTGTCCTACTCTGCTGGGAACTGTTCTACTCGGTGAAGAGAGGGAGAGGCTTTTGGATGGATAACATGGACCCCAGACATAGGTGGCAATGAAGTTCATAGGTGGCCCTGAGTTCTAGAAACAGAGACTTCGATAGTAAAAACCTTCACTTAAAAAATTGCCTTTTCTTCTTTTCTGCTATTTTCATTCTGAATAAGCTCCACCAGAGAATTTGAGCAACATTGTTAGAGAGTTTGAAATTTCTTCAATTATTTCTCATTTTCATCTCTCCATTATTAATTATGCTTAATTTAGGCATCAAAGCTTCTCTCAGAATAGTAGGCTTATTCCTGATTATGGAAAGCCGTGTTTCCTCTGCTAATTGAAGCATTGTCCTCTAGTCCCCTTGGTGAGTGAAATGTATCTAATCCTGTATTTTTAGTTTAATTTTATGAGTCTTCTCATTGGGGGTCTTATAGCTTGACAATGTAAAGTCCCAGCATTCTATTTGTCTTGTGCAATGTTGTTCAATGGGGAGATGTAGGTCAAGGGCATAAAGTTACAGTTACACAGGATGAATAAATTCTAGAGATCTAATATATAGCATGGTGACTATGGTTAATGCTGTGCTGGGCACTTGAAATTTGCTAAGAGAGTAGGTCTTAAATGTTCTCACCACACACACACACAAAAGGTGAGGTGATGTGATATGGCAATTAGCTTGATAATCGTAATTATTTCACAATGTACATGTATTCATGTATCAAGATATCATGTTGAATAACTTAAACATATACAATTTTTATTTGGCCATCATACCTTAATAAAGCTGGCAGGGGGAATTTACTGAAATGACAGATATATCCAATACAGTAATCACTAGCCATCAATGGCTCTTAAGCACTTAAAACATGGCCTATGTGACCAAGCAATTGACATTGAAATTTATTTAATTTTAATTGGCTTACATTTACATTTAAATAGCCCAGTGTAGGTATTGCTAATATAATGATAATGCAACTCTACTATCTAGCCAAAAAACAAGTAATTAATTTCAGGTTACGAATCAGTCTGCTCTTCCTGCTAAATTCGTATCTTCACACAGAGCTTTTACCTCTGTACAGTTATGTGATTCCTACTCTTACCTCATTCAATTAACTTTCTCTTATTACTTGTTTCTCTACATTTTCCAACCATTGCCTGCTTGCTTCTAGCAGGAATTTCAAAATTGCTTTATTGGATGATATTCACAGGAACATCATTTTCACAACTTCTTCCCATGTTTGAAAATTAGAATAATGGTTTTTAAATGGTGGTTTTTTTTCCTGTTTGTTGTTAATGCAAAGCAATATTTCCCGAAGTATGGATCATGTGCCCCCGGTGGCACAAGAGACAATTTTAGGTAGTACAGTGTTAAGCATTTACATAATTATATTACTTATTTTTATTTTAATGAGCATTATAAAAGTGTGATTAGCACTTCAAATGTATACTTTAATGGATATTTTCATTCAACATGAACCTCAAGTAGGCATTTACATTTTAAAGAGTCACTTAAAATAATATTAAATAAATAGTAGTACAGGTGGTACACAGATATAGTAAAATGTATTAATTTATTTGAAAAATTGCTGAACTCTGGGAAATGAAGTTGTTAAATAAACTTCTGTATTAGCTTCATTCCATGCTCTTCTCTCACATTCCCGGAGCCCCAGCCTTGTGACCCTGCTGTGTGCATTTATTCTCCATCAGGTATTTATGGATTGGTTACTGCTGCCAGGAGTAACTTTCTACTCTTGACCCCTCATTCTCCAGCAGGTGATATTCTATACAGACCTCAAATTCAGATCATCCTTGGAGAAATCATCCCTATAAGCTCTTCTTCACTGACATTTTCATAGAACAAATCATACCTACCTTCTTAAAATCATCATATGTTATTCATTCTTCCAGGATAGCATGTCACATGGCAATTTAGTTGGTTGTACATAGATTTGTTTTACTCACTAAATTGAGAATTCCTTGAAGGCAGAAATACTTCTTTCCTAAAATGTGTCATCTCTATTTTATATTATAGAACATAGACTTTATTAGTAATCTCTATCCAAGATCAACTTTATAAAGCAAACACATGAAAATATAAAGTTTTAGTACCTCCCAACCATAAGCTTTGGTAAAGTAGTGGATATATATAGGTTAGTGCACAAGAGACTAGATAAAAATTATGTCAATTCTGTCAATTATGTCAGATTCATTAAAATGGTTGCTATTAAAATAAAGCAAAACTAACAAGTGTTGGTGAGGATGTAGAGAAATTGGATCCCTTGTGTACTATTAGTGGGAATGCAAGACAGTATAGTCACTATGGAAAACAGTATGGCAGTTCCTCAAAAAATTAAGAATATATTGCTACCAATCCCACTTTGGAGTATATATCTAAAAGAACTGAAAGCAGAATGTCAAAGAGATATTCACACACACACACACGTTTATAGCAGCAATATCCACAAAGGCCAGGAAGTGGAAGCAACCAAAATGTCCATCAGTGGATGGATGAGTAAAGAAAATGTGGAATATACATACATGGAATATTATCCAGCCTTACAAATGAAAGAAACTCTGACACATACTACAACATGGATGAACCTTGAGAATATTACACTAAGTAAAATAAGTCAGTCACAAAAAGACTATATGATTCCACTTATATGAAGCTATCTTAGCCCATTTCATGTTATTATGAGGGAATACCTGAAGATGGGTAATTTACAAAGAAAAAAGGTTTATTTGGTTCACAATCCTGGTGGATGGAAAGTTCAAGATTGGGCATCTGCATCTGGTGAGAGTCTCAGTCTACTTCTACTCATGGTGGAAGGCAAAGAGGAGCAGGTGTGTGCAGAAACTGCCTGACAGGAGAGGAAGCAACAGAGAGTGAGCTGGCATCTTAATCAGTTTTCTACCTTAGAATCAATCATAATGCATGGTATATAGTAAATGTTCAAGAAATGTTTGTCAAAGGGCAAGCCCAGATATTAATTGAAACCTAATTATGTGAAGACAATTTTTAAGTACTCCTCTCTTCCTCTCACATTTATTACATTTGTAGACAATTTTTGCCTGTATTAGACAAATAAATGGTCAGGGAAGCAGATTACATTTAGTATTTGCCAAAAAGAAACAAACAAGGTTATTAAATGCATGAGAAAAAAAACTTACAAAGTTTTTCTAAATCTAAAACAAAGTGAATTTTTAGAATTATTTTTGCATTTTCTATCAAAAGGTTTTTAAAGTAAAATTTTAACTTATTCAAATAATGCATACTAAAATACCCTGCTTTATTAAAAATATCCTGAGGTTTTTGGCTTGAACTATGGTTTGTCTATGCTGATTTTCTTTACCAAGCAATTGCTCAAATCTCTTTTTCACTGTGGTTAACTGCATTACAAATATAATATTGCATAGACTTTTGATATCATGATTATACAGTAAAATATATATACAGTTATATATAAAGTTTCAATAACCTCTTGATGTGAATGAACCATTTACTTATGTCTGGAATAATAAAAATATTTAAGATAGCCAGGGCTTATAGGAATAATTTCTGTTTAAATAAAAAGTTAACTGCATTACTTTCTAGAGAGCTCTTTTGGCCTCTTTAAAAAGTGATTTCTAGCTTGGATAGGTAATATATTTGTTCAGAAGGTATTTTCCTTCCTTTTAGCTTTTCATCTTCAGCCTCAAATGAAGTCTAGTATATAAGGCCTGATTCCATCTATTTTTTTGAACATTATGTGATTTTTAAGAATATGTAGGACAAATTCCTAAGTCGATTTCTTCATTTCCAGTCAGCTATTTGACAGATACTTATTGCATGCCAACTGTACTAAGTATTGGGAAAGAAGCTGAATGAGACAAGGTAATTTAGCTACTGGAGCTTGCAGTATTCTACAAAGAAACACATAAGAAAACTGATACTGTGTATGGTGTATTCAGAGAGGGCTGTGGTTGCACTGATGAGGGCAACTAGTTCAGGCTGTGCAATCATGAAAGACTTCCTAAAGGAAGTAATTTCCAAGATCATTTCTTAACAATAAGTAGGTGTTAGTTAAATTAGAAAAGGAGGGAAGGACATTCAGAGTGAGTAATATGTGGGAAAGCCCAGAGGCATTAGCTAGCACTACACAGTAGGGGAACTGAGCATTCTGTTTGGCTGAGCAAAGGAAACATACTAGGAAATGGAAGAAATGAAGCTAAAAGGGATTGGCAAATGCCCAGAACATGAATGAGGCTTCCACTTAGCTAAGGGATTTGAACTTTACCCTGAAAGCTGATGGAGCTATTGAAGGATTGATAAAAAGGAAGTGACAAGGTCAGTTTTGTGTTCTTAACAAAGTTCTTTGGTGGGAGCTCAATTCAGAGATCATTAGAGCATTCCAGTTTAGATGTGACAAGAGTGTGGATGTGGCTCAGTGCTGTAATAGGATGGAGATAAATGGGAGGAGTTTTTAGGACATAAGAGTGGAAGATGTGATGACTACTGGGTGAATGAAAAGGCACAACATAGGCATCTCCCAGAAGTTGGGATTAATGCATTCATTAAGCCAGGTGTTAATAGCAGGAGGAGGAAGTCAGTGTGATGGATGTGAGACCACAGTGTTTCTGATGTGCCTTTGGGATATCAATCATTTGTGTTAGGGATTTCCAGAGAGTTCTGAAAAATAAATAGAGAAAATCCCTGAAAGTAGTGCATGATAAATGAAGCCATATAGGTGAATGACATCACCAATGGATCATGCATTGAATAAAAAAAGTAGAGGGCCAAAGTTGAGGATCTGGATAAAACCAACAGTCAAGGGGCAACTGGAGAAGGAGAAAGCCTGTAGATGAGATGGAGAAGCGAGGAGGTTGGAGAAAACAAGAGTAATGTCTTTCCAGAAGCAGAAATAGATTAGGAGAAGGTGAACATTACCAAATATTGTAGAATGTTCAAATAAAATAATAACAGAAAAAAGTTCATTGGTATGGTGGCTAATTTTATGTGATGACTTGACTGGCCTAAGGGGGTGCCCAGATAGCTGATAAAATATTGTCTCTGGGTGTACCTAGGTGAGGTTTCTGGAAATCATTACATTTAAATCAGTAGGATAAGTAAAGAAGATAAGTATGTTGTCACCATGGTGGGAGGGCATGGACTAATCTGTTGAAAGTCCAAATAGTACTAAGACAATGAAATGTCTTAGCTTCCATAATTATGTGAGCCAATTTATAAATCCAAATACTAAATCTCCTCCTATAAATCTCTACATATATTATTGGTTCTATTTCTCATCAGAATCCTGATAAATACAATCAGCTTTGAAAAATGCAAAAACAAGAAGTTTTTGAAGACTTAATGAAAGTCATTTTAGTGGTATATTGGGACAGAAGCTGTGTTTCAGCTGATTAAGACATGAATATGGCAGAATTAAGATATAGAAAGAATGCAAAATTCTAGACATGGGGTCAAGAAAGATCTTACTTTGTTTTGTTTTGCTTTTAAAGATAGAAGTTATTTGAACAGGTTACATGTTGAGGAGACAACTCAGTGGAAATGGAATGGGAAGATTGGTTGGGAAAATAGCCTCAGGGGGAGATGAGAAGGATGTTGTATGTGCTATGCAGAAAAGAAGGAATGCATTTAAAGAAAGGTATTTGAGGAAGTGGAACTGAAGTTGAGATAATTTTTACCAGAGGATGTTCATTTCCTTTGTGAAGAACCAGATAGAAGAAGGAGATAAGTCCAAGGAGAAGCAAAATTCTGAGAATGGGCAGCAGCTTATGAAATTTTTTTTTTTTGCAGTTTTTGGCCAGAACCAGGTTTGAACCTGCCACCTCCGGTATATGGGGCCAGCGCCCCACTCCTTTGAGCCACAGGTGTTGCCCCTCCTTTTTTTTTTGAGACAGAGTTTCATTGTGTCACCATCAGTAGAGTGCTATGGCGTCACAGCTCACAGCAACCTCCAACTCTCCAACTCTTGGGCTTATGGTAAGTGATTCTCTTCCCTCAGCCTACCAAGTAGGTGGGACTACAGGTACCTGCCACAACACATGGCTATTTTTTGTTATTGTTGTTGTCATTGTTGTTTAGCAGGTCTGGGCTGGGCTCGAAACTGCCAGCCTCTGTGCATGTGGCTGACACCATAACCACTGTGCTACGGGCGCCAAACCTGCTTATGGGATTTTTTTTCATGCCAAAAATGAATGGGTTGAGGGAAGGAGCAGAGAATTTGTAAGACTGAACTGATTGAGGTCAGGAATATTGTTGGATATGAGTAACTGGAGGACTAGGGAGATTAGGAAAAACTTTAGGAGAGTGATTGAAATGGTAATCCACAGAGTTAATAATTGTGTGCAAGATATTTGAGGAAACTTAAAATGCTGCAATAGACAAAAAGAAATGTTGAGGTTTCCTAAGCTTGCTTTAGGTATGTATGTATGTATTTATGTATATTTATTTATTTTCTGAGCTTTATTTTAAAGGGTAACAGGCAAAGGGAGGTATAGGGAAGTTTCTATGAGAAGGATATTATGAAAAAACCCTTGGGTTGAAAGAGAGTGTGTCCTACTGAAGGAAATGAAAACAATTCAGTGTAGTTGGTGCACAAAACACCGATGACAGTGCAAAAGTGAAAGACAGATAAATAGGATACTGAACAAAAAAGATGTGATATGCAAAGAGCAAAATTTGGACTTACTTTTGAGAAATACTAGAAATTATTGAGTTTTAAGCAAAAATAGTCAAGTGGTCATGCTTGTACCCTGTGTTGTTAATAAAAAGCATAAATTAGAAAGGCACCAGAAAGGTCAGACTGGTCTCTTGAACAGAACAGGCTGTAGTATGGACAAGGCAGTCACATGGAGAGAGTGAAAGGAGTATGGAGACATTCAGGAGTTTAATGAGAGGCTGCAGGTGAAATGTAAGTGGAGCATTCACTGAGTTAGTGAAGAGAGGAAAGAGTTGCTCAGTAGAAAGATACTGAGTCCAGGTTTAGCATTTTGAGTTTGAAATGCTTGTGGGATAAATAAATGGAGATGTTCAGTAGGCTGTAATTTATTCTGGTCAGAAGCTCTGGAAAAAGGGCATTTTCTGCATATAGATTTTAAAGTCATCAGTATAGATGGTAGTTAAAACCATAAGTATACATGAAATTGTGTAAAGATAGTTTGTGGAGTGAAAGAGAAGAACCTCAAGGAACACATTTAGGAGACATGCAGGAGAAAAATTCTTGCAAAAGAAATAGAGAAGGAACAGTCGGTGGAAAAAGCCAAGAGAATAGAAACTAAGGGAAGGAAGTTTCAAAAGGGTCACACGTATGCTATATATTCTAACAATTATATTAAAAGGTCAATAAAGTGTCTATAGGGCAGGGGTCATCAGTAACTTTGGAAAAAGCAATTTCTAAAAAGTGGTGAGTAGGGAGCAGAGTGGATAGAAGTCTGATTGTATAAGATTGATGATTGTAAAAAAGAGACAGCAAATGGGGACATAATCAGAGACATTATCAAAGGGAGAAAATGCCCTTAATTAGAAGGTATTCCTCTAATATAAACTAAGAGGAAGCATTGCTGAGTTTTTCAGAAGAGAGATTTGAATATATCTAAATGCTTATGGTTAGAGATGGTAGCAGGGAGAAGTTAAAATTATAGGACAGAAGTTGGAGGCCAAGATGATGGACCAGAAGCAGCCTGCACAACACTGCTATCTTGTCCCTAGATGTCTAGATCCCTAGCAATACCAGAGAAGTTTTCCTCAATGATTCCCTTGAGTATATTTTCCATGCTTTTAGCTCTTTCTTCTCCCTTGGGGATATCTATAATTCACGTTAGTTTGTTTTGCATAATCCCAGATCTCTCTATATGATTTCTCTTCTCTACTCTTTAAGACTGGGGTTAGTTCAAGAACCTTGATTCCAAGCTCTGAGATTCTTTTATCTCCTTGGTTCATTCTGTTTCTGAAGCTTTCTACTGTTTTATAGTTCTCTAAATGACTTTTTCTTTCCTTTAAGATCTATTACATCCACTCTTATGTTGTCTAGCTCTTTGGTGACTTTTTCATTAATTTTCTGAAATACTTTTTTGGCTTCTTTTTATTGGTTTTCAACTTTCTCTACAATTTCACTCATCTTATTTGCCATCTACATTCTGAATTCCATTTCTACCATTTTGGCAATTTCCTTGTGGTTGGAATTCAGTACTATAGCTCCCCTGTGATCCCTTAGGGATATCAACTGTTTTTCTTCATATTACCAGGATTCTTTTGCTGGTTTCTTCTCATATGAAACATCCTCTCAGCTCACGGGTAATAGGTTTATAGGGCACCTTTTCTTTTCTGGAATCTTCCCTGATTAATTATAAGAAGGGAGATCCCTAGATGGCTTTCCCCGCCTACTCTGAAAGCATTTCTATTCAGTACAGTACTGGAAGTCATAGCCAGGGTAATCAGGCTTGAGGAAGAAATAAATGATATCTATATCAGGAAAGAAGAGATCAGATTATCCCTGCTTGTTGATGACATTTTTATACCTAGAAAACCCTAAAGACCCCACCAAAAGAGTCATGTAGATAAATAAATTCATAAAAGTCTCAGGTTACAAAATCAATGTATGTAAATCAGCAGCATTTCTATACATCAATATCAGTCAAGCTTAAAATCAAATCAAATACCCAATACCATTCACAATAGCTACAAAAAAATACCTAGGAATATATTTAAGAAAGGAGTTGAAGAATCTCTGTAAAGAAAACTATAAAACATTGAGAAAAGAAATCACAGATGACATGAACAAATGGAAAAATAGATCATGCTCATGGATTGGTAGGATCAACATTATTACAATGTACATATTACTGAAAGTGATTTACAGATTCACTGTAGTCCCTATCAAAACACCAATATCATATTTCCCATATCTAGAAAAATAATTCTATGCTTCATTTGGAATCAGAATAGAAGCCAAATTGCCAAAGCATAAAAGAACAAAGCTAAAGGCTGATTACCAGAGTTCAAACTATACTGTCTTCAAACAATACTACAAGACTATGGTAATCAAAGCAGCATGGTATTGGTGCAAAAAATAGATACATAAATCAATGGAACAGATTAAAAAACCCAGATACAAAAAGATTTATACAACCCAAATGATCTTTGACAAAGCAGACAATAACTTACTGGGGAAAGCAAGCCCTATCCAATATTTGGTGCTGGAAAATTGGATAACCATATTCAGAAGAATGAAACAGAACCCCTAAATCTCTCACCACTCACTAAAATTAATTCAATATGAATAAAAGGCTTAAGTAAAAGGCATGAAATAATAGAATTCCAGAAGAAAATATATGAAAAATTCCTCAAGATACTGGCCTAGATAAAGAATTTTTGAAATGGATATCAATGGCAATCACAGCAACAATAAAAATAGATAAAGAGGACTTGATTAAATTCAAAGTGCTTCTGCACAGCTAAGGAAATAATCAATAGAGCAGATAGACAAGCTACAGAATGGGGGAAAATATTCACAAACTCTATATCTGATAAAGGACTAATAACCAGAATCCATGACTCAAATAAATCAGTAAGAAAAAACCAAACAACCTCATTAAAAAGTGGGCAAAAGAAGATAGACAAATGGCCAAGAAATATTTAAAAAATACTCAATGTCACTTATCATAAGGAAACTGCAAATTAAAAACATAATGGGATATGAATTTACCCCTGTTGGAATGGCTTTTATTAAAATGCCCCCAAACAATGGATGTTGGCATGGATGCAGAGAGAAGGGAATGATTATACACTGTTGGAACACTGCAAACTAGTAGCATACAGTATGGATATTTCTCAAATAACCCCGAAGTAGACTGACCATTCAATCCCACAACCTTGCTGCTAGGTATTATCCCAAAGGAAAAGAAGTCATTTTATCAAAAAGACACCAACAGTTAAATGTTTATTACACACAATTCATAATTGCAAAGATGTGGAACCAACCTAGTCCCACCAATTCATGAGTAAATAAAGAAAATGTGATATATATGTATATTACATATGTGTAATATATACATATATGTGTGTGTATATATATATATATGCTGTACACACATTTATGCTGTCCAGAAAGCAACCAGCCATGTGATATGAAATATGGAGACAAATGTGGCTGAATACTTTTTGGACAGCTCTCTTATATCAGGGAGTACTACTCAACCACACAGAAGAATAAAATAACAGGGTTTTTTGCAGCAATCTGGATGGAACTTGAGACCATTATCATAAGTGAAGTATCTCCAGGAATGGAAAAAAAAATACCACACATGTATTTGTTTTTAAGAATTGGGAGCTAAACAATGGGCACACATGGGCACAAAGAGATGTAAGGAACATTGGAAACCAAACATGGGGAGGGTGAGAGAGGGTGACAGTTAAAAAGAAACTTACCTATCAGGTTACAGTGAGCACTATTGAGGTGATGGTGAACACACTAAAAGCCCCAATTTAAACATTAGGGTTTAAGGTATTCATGTAGCAACAACCTTTGTATTCCATTTATATTTTGAAATAAGGAAAAACTGTAGAATAGCCAAGATCCAGAGCATAGGTGAGAGTAGCCTTAGGAAGGCTGAGGGGCACCTTGTCTGTTACAAAAGGTGAAAAGCAATAAAATAGGTAAAATTCTGGGATGCTGAGAGAGTTCTCCTCAATGGCTTCTGTTTTCTGTGAGAAGCAGGAGGCACATAAGTTGTGAGTAGAGGGAAGAGGTGGTGGGATGGTGAAGTTGACAGAGGTCATGGTCCTGGTCATGGAATTGAGGTGTAGTGGCAGAGGTGGTAAAGGCAGAAATGTTTCAAATAGCTGCCCATGAAGCATAAAAATGCTAATGGACAACATTGAGGCCTCCATTAGGGGTGGTGGTCATTTCATCTGAGAAACAATTCTGGATTTTGTTTAATTTGGGATTTGGCTATGGCAGTGAGTTGCTAAATTGGAGGTGAAAGTCCCAGGGGATATCAGGGTAAAGTATCTGGGTGTTGATGAATAATTTACATGGACTTTGAAATACTAAGGTGGAGAGCAAAAGGGAATCTAATGAGGCAGAATAACCACAAGGCCAGTTGATGCCTGTGAAGATCAGCCATTAATTTTGAGCCAGGTGGACTATAAAAAAAAAAAAAAGTATTTACATAAAAATTTTGAAAACAGCCATGAGAAGGAAGCAAGAAACTGACTTCTTACCTCCTCCAGGATGGGAGGAAGTATGAAACAAGCAAACACAATTCAGAAGAAGATGGAATGCTTTGGGAGTGTCAGATCTTAGTAATCAGGTCATAGAGTAGGGGATATTCACAGCAGAGTTTGAATAAACAGTGGAGTCCATTTCCCTATAATTTATTCATGTCTTCAATGACTATTGAGAAAACAGTATGTGTCAGGCATTTGATAGGTCTTAGGCACACAATGTGAGCAAACACATTTCTTGCTCTATGTTTAATGTGGAAGGTAGTCATTACTACCTTCTTTAAATCATACAAATTTAAAACTACATGGTTATGGCTCGGTGCCTGTAGCTCAGTGGTTAGGGCCACATAAACTATGGCTGGCAGGTGTGAACCCAGTCCGGGCCTGCTAAAACAATAATGACAACTACAGCAAAAAAAATAGCCAGCTGTTGTAGCGGGCTCCTGTAGTCCCAGCTACTTGGGAGGCTGAGGGAAGAGAATCACTTAAGCCCAAAAGGTTGAGGTTGCTGTGAGCTGTGACGCCAGGGCACTCTACCGAGGGTGATATAATGAAACTCTGTCTCAAAAAAAAAAAAAAAAAAAAAAAAGAAAAAAAAGGAAAAATACTGCATGGATAATCAAGTGTGATGAAGGAAAGGAACTTAGTTCTCTACAACAAGAGAACATGATCTATTCTGCATAGGGATAAAAGAAGACTATCTTGAGGAAATGATATTTGAGCTTAAATGTGGGTGAAGGGTAAGAAATTCCTAGCCATAGCTGGAGAATGATTGGAACAGGTGGAAGAAATGACAAATATTCCAGGCAATGTATTCAGAGACTGTGAGATGAGAGAGTGCCCAGTAATTTAGAAGAAAGGTGATGTGGCTGGAGGAAAAAAAGTAAGTAGGAGAGTTGTATAAGATAAAACCAGGCAGGGGAGAGATAGGAAGGAACTAAATATGGCCTTGTAAGCTCTATTAAGGAAATTTCTCTTTATGTAAGAGCGATGGGTAACTATGGAAGGTTCTTAAGCAGGAGGGTAGCATGATAACATTTTAATTTTGAAAACATTACCGAGGAATGGAGAATGTTTTGGGGGTGGACTAGAATAAAAGCAAAAGGGACAATTAAGGGACTATTGCAGTATTCCAGACAAGAGACGAAGTAAGTTGGACTAGGACAATAGCAGTGGAGTTAGAAAGAAATGATCTTATTCTAGAAATATGCAGCAGGCCAAATGGACAGGGTGTATTGGTGTATTGGATGTGGCAAAGACAGATCACTTCTTGACCTTTTGGCTAAGATCATGCATGACTATGGCAAAGAGAGAAAAGAGCACGTAAAGGATGATAGTTAAATTTTGGTTTTGCACAGTTGGGTGGAAGGTTGGCGAAGATCAGTTTGGATTGGGAATGAGACTGTAATTTTTGTCTTAGGATATTCAATTGAAAGATTTCAAACATAGAAGTGAAGACTTTGAGTAGACTGTAATTATCAAGAAGCCAGAGGAAAAGAGTAGGTTAAAGACAATTTGAGAGTTATTCAATTGATGAAAGCAAACAAGGGCTATGTGCTTTGTTCCCATGTGTTTTATGCATGGGAAATAGAGACGTGTTTTGTGTGTGTGTGTGTGTGTGTGTGTGTGTGTGTGTGTGTGGTTTGCTCACGGGCTTTGCTTGGTAGAGACCTGTTAAGTTTTAAAGGCAGGGTCTATAGGCCTTGTGGGTAGATTGGATGTTAGGATAAGGACAAGCGGGATGATGGCTAACTACTACATTTGTTTTGTTTTTTGGAGAACTCAGTAGATGTTGGCACCATCTCCTGAACTTGGGAAGATGAATTTAGATGTGTGAAGTTTGAGATGCCTGTTAGAAATTCAAAAGCGAATTCAAGGTGTTAGTTAGGTACATGAGCCTGGCGGTCAGGAAAGGAGGCATCAATTAGGGAGTCACTGGCAGATGTGTGGCAATGGGACTGGAGAGATCACCCAGCAGGCATTTGTATGTTTAAAAGAGAAGGGCTCCTAGGAAAAAAACCCAAATCTCTCCAAGCACTTGAGGAGAAACAGAAAAAGGAAAGTTGAAAATAAGACTCAAGAAGGAGTGACCAAGAGGGTAGGAGGAAACTTGGGTAAATATTGCATCCTGAAACCAAAAGAAGAAAGAATTTAAAAAAAAAGAAAAAGAAATAATTACTATGTTGAATATATTGATGAATTGAATTACACGAAGACAGAGGATCAATTATTAAAACAAGATACGAAGAATATCACAATAGTAAATGTCACTGTTGGTGAACATCAATAGTGTTGAGTAGGATAATGGAGACCAAAGCAGTAGAGGAACATGTTGAAAAGAGAGATGAAGAACTAACTATAGACAAGCAGAGCGATTGGGGGAATTTTAGAAAAGGTCTGTGGGAAATGGGGTAAGGGATCTTGGTAGACTTGTTTTCTGACATATGAGATATTAGCACACATGTGATTGTATGATCATTGCAGTAATTTAGTAGAGAGGAGAAATTTGATGATATAAGAGAGATTGTAGATAACTATAGGAATAAATTCCTTGAGTAAGCAAGTGTAAGGTCAGTGTAACAGTTAATTTTTTGCATTAATTTGGCTGGAATATTGTGTCCAGATATGTGGGAAACACTATTCTAGATATTTCTGTGATGGTGTTTTGGATGAAATTAACATTTACACTGGTAGACTTGGGAGTGAAGCAAATTGCCCTTCATATTTTGAGTGGGCCTTATCCAAGCAATTGAAGGCCTAATAAGACAAAAGAACAAAAAAGAATTCTGCCAGCAGATGGTCTTTGAATTTGAACTGCAACATTGCTCTTCCCTGGTTCTCCAGGTTGCTGGCTCACCCTGCAGATTTTGGACTTAACAGCTTCTCTGTAATTGTATGAACCGATTCCTTAAAATAAATCAATCTCTCTCTCTCTCTTTCTCTACATATATATATAGTATATAAATACTATCAATCAATCAATCAATCAATCAGTCAATCATTGGTTCTGTTTCTCTGTAGAACTCTAACAAATACAGCCAACCTTCAAGAAGATTGACCTTTTCTTCATTATGCCAGGAGAAAAGGTAGAGGCTGGTAGTTTTAGTGGCAAGAAGACAAAACATCTTTTGCCTGATTCCTTCTATTTCTCAATGAAGAATGAAATAAAGATGCTGAAAGTGATGGTGGGGATCCGACTGGAGTAACTTTGCAGAGAGAGAAGATATAGAGAGGGGGAGCCCGAGTATGGCTATAAACATGAATATTGTGTTTTTGTAAAGTATTGCATACTTATTTGAGTTTTGTGGGTCATGAAAATAAAGACATCCTTCAGTAGGCTTGTGTGTTCTCTCTCTTTAGCAACACTCAGTGGCTAGGTACATGCACAGAATAGGTAGATAAATGGATTAAGCAAGGCGGAGTTTTGTTAGATAGGTGAAAGGAATTAAGGTAATTTGAAAAGGGTGATTGTAATAGTGGCTGGTGGAATCTAAATTTGGTAAGGATAGAATGAGAACTTGAGAGGAAGTCTTGATGAGGTCAATGAAATGCTAGAGTGAAAGAAGTAGAGGTGGTAGTTGAAGAACAGGATTTTGATACACATATTTCAGAGGGCACTCATTTGGTTGTGATAAAGACCATGGAAGTAAAGGAAGAGCCGAAGGAAAGATCAGCACTGGAGCCATGGAAAACCTCAGTGCTGGGTGACAAAGGCTTTATTTTAGGACTGGATCAACACATAAGTGACGAACACAGGGTCTTTTGACCTTGCTACAACACATCTCTAAATGAACTTGATGTGAGAAGGAGTGATCTTCAGAAAGTGGTCTGGCTTCTTTGAAATTTATTATCAAGTAGAGAACATGAAATGCTTAAGTCTGAGTCAGAAAATAAGACATTGGAGGTAGGCAAAAAATTAAGACCTTAATTAGGTTTCCAGGTAAACAAAAATCACACAAATATATTTTTGTATATTTATTGGCAATAATAGAAAAAAGTGCTTTAAAAATAAAGACAGTTTAGAAATATATGTGAAATTATTACTAGATCAGAGGTAGACTTTTCCCCTTTTAACATTCTAAAATTAAATGTTGAATGATTTCCAATATTCTATAACTTATTTCCATTGACTTTAAATAGTCTATTGACTTGTATAAGCCTAAAGGGAAAAGGGAAATCTACTATGTCTGGCTGAATGAATAAACTCAACCACATTGAACTTTTGATTTATAAAGTTAAAAAAAAGGTTTACTGTCTTTCCGGGCTTGCTGACAAAGGTTGCTAACTAGAAAATAATGGCTCACTGTTTTTACTATAATGATAGAATATAATATTCTGGCATTTTACATCAACTTAAAAGACAAGAAAATGTTTATTGAATTGTATCTGAATTCATCTATTGGGAAATTGAAGGTTTATCATTGAAGAAAAGATAGATATTTCTAGAGAATGGAAGAATAATTGGTAAATTAATGAGTCCATTTGTAGATTTCTGGTGACAATGGTTTGTGAGCCTGAACAAGAACTGTTCCAGCTCTAACCACCACCTCCAATTTTCTCTTTTAGCTGCAACCTCTTCAGGAAGATGCCTTGAAAACATCAAGGACTCAATGGAGAAAAGAAATGTGTCAGGGTTATACTTCTTTTTTTTTCCTTTCTTTTAAAATCAACATTAATTTTTTTAAAGCTATAGTTGCACATAGTTTAAAGACTCAAATAATTCTTTGAGGTTTGTTAAGTAAAACAGCAATGTTTCTCTTCCCTCTTCCCCATCTCCCCTTCCCTAGAGGCAATCAATTTCTAGTCTTTTAGTTGATTCTTCTATTGATGTCTCACTATGGCTGCTGTGGGTTTAGCTTTCTTTTTTCCTGTCCCCAAATATACATATGTATTATTTTATCCTGTCTCAAGTTAAATATAGTTAAAAATTTATCTAGATCAAAATTTAGTATCTGTGTTGTGGCTCAGCAAGCCCTACTCAGCTTAGGCAATTAGTAAACTATGATTCCTTTTCATCTCTTCCCTGAGCAACTCTTGGTTATTACTGGAGTTAATAGTTACTATTTTTGAAATTTTCTTTATTTTTGTGTCATTAAAATTAAATTACGAATTCTCTCTCAGTTTTCTAAATTCACTTTCAGTAAGATATATCTAGCATATCTATGTAGCTATAAAATCAATTTAATCTCCTTAAAGATATCTCTCTTAAAGTCTTCTGACATTTTCTCAATGTGGATTTTTTTGTCCTTTATAACTTGTGCACCCCTGTAGTCTTGAGATCTCTTATTAACATCCTAGGTATTCCCTTGGCTTCCTCTTATGTTGGAGCCCCCTCTTCCTATTTCTCTTTCCTCATTTACTCTCTGGTTTTGGTATATTATTATACATCAAGTAACTTCCTGAAATATTTTGAGACTTTGTATGTGTGAAAATATCTTTATCTTCCCTTATATTGAATTGACAGTTTGGCTGGGTGTAAAATCCTAGAATAAAAATAATTTTCCTTTAGAATTCTGGAGACTACTTCACTGTCTTCTAATTTCTATTATTGCTATTAAGAAGACTAAACTCATTCTGATTTCTTTTTTCTTCTGTGGAAGCTTGAAGAATATTCTTCTAAATCTATTCTAAATTTTCTCAATTTAAGGTATATTTTACAAACCATAAAATTTACCTATATCAAATCTATAACTCAACAGTTTTAAGTAAATTTATCAAATTATGCAACAATCACCATAAATGAGTTTAATTTACTGTTTTTACTGTTTATTACTATTTATGATTAATTTCAGTCTTCACTATTGCCCCAGAAAACTACTAATCTCCTTTATATTTCCATAGATTTGACTGTTTGAAAATGGAATCATATATATGTGGCCTTTTGTGTCTGACTTCGTTCATTTAGCATAACTTGTTTGAAGTTGACCCGAACCATTGCATAACATGTATCAGTAATGTGTTTCTGTTTATGGGTGAGTAAAGTTGTATTGTATGGACATACTACATTTTGTGTTTGTCCAGTTAATTGACACTTGTGTTTTTTGTGACTTTTGGAAAAATCATTATAATTAATGATTTGTATGCATATATGTCTACATTTATCTTGGGTAGATGTCTAAGAATGTAATTTCTGGATCATATGGTAAATTTATGTTTAACCTTTATGAAACTGCCAACTTGTTTTGCAAAGTGGCTTCACCATTTTGCATTCCCACTAGCAATGAATGAGTGTTCTTGCATTCTACATCTTGACAATATTTATTATTGTCTGTGTTTTATTACAGATATCCTAGTGGGCATGAAGATGATATTTCATTGTAGGTTTAATTTACATTTTCCTAATGACTTATGATGTTGCATTTTTTTTATATGTTTATTGACTAATATATTTTTTTTGGCAAAATGTCTATTGACATCTTTTGCCCATTTCTGATTAGGGTTGGTTGCTTGCTTCTTATTGAGTTGTAAGAATTCTTTGAATATACTATATACATATAATTTATCAGATAGGTGTTTTGCAAGCATTTTCCTCTTGACCTGTTTCTTGTGTTTTCTTGTTTGACAGTATATTTTTGGCACAGAAGTTTTGATTTTGAAAGAGGTCTACTTCATCAATTCTTTTGTTTGTTTATTTGTGAATTGTGTGTTTAGTGTCATATACAAGAAATCTTTGCCTAACCCAAAGTCTCAAAGATTTTCTCTTATTGGTCATTCTAAAAGGTATATCACTGTACATCTTACATTAAATGTCTGATCTACTTTGAGTTAATTTTGTGGATGGTATGATGTAAAAGTCTAAATTCATCTTTTTGTATGTGGATACCCAATTGTCCCAACACCATTTGTTAACAAGACTATCCTTTCCCCAGTGAATTATCTTGGCAAGCCCTTCAATTAACTATGAATAGAAGAATTTATTTTAGGACTCTTAATTCTGTTCCATTGATCCATATGTCTATCCTTATGCCAATACCACATTGTCTTGACAACTATAGTTTTATACTAAGTTTTGAAAGTAGGAAATGAAAATCCATCAACTTTTGTTCTTTTTCAAAATTGGTTTAGCTATCCAAGGCACTTTGCTTTCCATGTACAATTTAGAATGAGTTTGTCAGCTTCTGCAAGAAAGCCTGGTAGGAATTTATAGGGATTGTATACAATATATAGATCAAAAAGCATCATTGTCATCTTAAAAACATTACATCTTCTGATTCATGAACATGGGATATCTTTCCATTTCACTTATCTTCTTTAATTTATTGCAATAATATTTGTGGTTTTTCATGTAAAAGTCTGGTCTTTCATTAGATAAATATTTTATTATTTTTTTATTTTATTTTTTTTTGTTAAATCATAGTTGTGTACATTAGTGTAATCACCTGTACCCATTCTAAGATGCAGCATAGATGTGGCCCCACCCATTACGCTCCCTCCAGCAAAACCTCCCCCATCCATTCCCCTTCCTTGGCCCTTTCCCCATAGTCTTGTGCTATAGTTGGGTTACAGCCTTCATGTGAAAGCTATAATTTAGCTTCATAGTAGGGCTGAGTACATTGAATACTTTTTCTTCCATTCCTGGGATACTTTGCTAAGAA
>CAUYPK010086000.1:0-67565 GCA_963574355.1 Loris lydekkerianus | reverse complement strand
ATATCTTCCCTCTTCAAAATAAGAATTAAACTTCTTCATAAAGAACATCCTCTACTCTGGAGGCTGAGGCAAGAGAATCGCTTAAGCCCAGGAGCTGGAGGTTGCTGTGAGCTGTGTGATGCCACAGCACTCTACCAAAGGGCCATAAAGTGAGACTCTGTCTCTATTAAAAAAAAAAAAAAAATCCTCAGTAAAATCATGGAAAAGTCCAACAATTGCTTTGTACTTCATAGGAATTTTTTTTTTTTTTTTTAAAGACAGAGCCTCAAGCTGTCACCCTGGGTAGAATGCTGTGGTATCATAGCTCACAGCAACCTCCAACTCGGGCTGAAGCGATCCTCTTGCCTCCGTTTTTCTATTTTTAGTAGGGATAAGGGTCTGACTCTTGTTCAGGCTGGTCTCAAACTCGTGAGCTCAAACAATCCCCCCACCCCAGCCTCCAGAGTGCTAGGATTACAGGCACGGGCCATTGCACCTGGCCTCATAGGAAATTTTTTTAAATTTTAACAAAAGAATAAAGAATGTATTAAATGGCAAACACAGGGATTGTAACCTTCAATGGATGTAAAACATTAATTTTATAGAAAGAATGAAATTAAGATCGCCATTCATTAAATATGGAATATACAAATTTAACAGTTTCTAGTCACTGATTTCTTCAAAAAACAGAAAATCCAAGGAGCAGACCTCAACAAGTGACTAATGACTTGGAGCTATACACTCTGCCCATCCCTTCCTCTTAATTCAGCAGTTTCATATAATGAGATGAGGTTTTTCCAAAACCCATATACTATAAATCTCAGTGGACATGCTAGTATCCTTTAAATTTATATTTCAATAAGGTGGACCATATCCAAGTATTATATACACTGCCTAAGATAGAGAAGAAATTGCCAGAATATATTATTCAAAACACTAAGAAACCAATGTCTAAACAATGCATTCAATCCTTGTTCTGGTGATCAACACTGAATGCATACATTTCTAAACAAAACTTTAAAAATTACAATTTACTCATATTATAATATTTAATGTTGAGAAAATCACTGGGGGAATATATTTTTGATTTAATCAAAAGACAGAAGAAAGATGGCATGACAGTACTTATAGCAAAAAATAAAAAGAAACCCAGATTAAAATTGATCTTTTGAAAATCTAAAAAGTAGCTTCTGATAACCTTGATCTTTTTAAATTTCCAAATGTACTCCCTAAATGACATCTAGAAGACTTCAGTGTATCAGAAAAAAACTATTATACTCTTAGAACCCTTTTCAACCTTGCTATTGTTACTTTTTAATGAAGAATGTATTTGGCCAAATTATATAATAATACTATAGTTGTTAAGGTAGCTATGGGTTATCTGTTTGATTAACTATGATGCAACATTAAAAACTATGTTTATTTGGTGATAAGGCAAGATAAAGATAACTATAATTAAGATAATACATGTACTTTAAGTCAAAAAGGATATAAAATTGCAGAGTTGATAGTTTTAAGCATTTTTTTTTAAACGATCCATTAAAAAAGCTGAAGGAATTATCTTTTTAAATCTTCCCATTTGTGTTTTGATGACAGGATTACCTGTTTTTCATCTTTGCATTTTTCTGCATTTCTGAGTTTTCTTTAATAGCAAAATTTAATTTTATAAAAAGAACACATTCAATATATTAAGATGGGTTCAAATATTTATATTAAAAATGACAGCTACTTCTTTCCTTCTTTCTTTAAAAATTCTGCTTATTTCTTAAGATTGCCTTAAGAATTAAAAATTCCATCTTATCCAATTCAAATTTGACTATTTTGTTGAAATCTAGGGTTTGCCCAACACTGAACTATGGACTACATTTTCCAGAGGTCGACCAGGTGGCCCTCCATCTAACCACACAAACTAGCCCTTACCAGAGAACACATGTGATCTGTTCCTGCTTCCCAGATGGCTTTCCAAATGTGCACTATGAGAATTACCATGACAATTAATTCTAGAAAGTTCAACAGCTTTCCTACTATTGCTTTGAAGCTGGATTTTTTTTATAGCACCATGATCAAACTAATATTCCCAGAATTTTAAAAGAAGAATTAAGTCAGATTCACTGAAATGAAAGTGAACATGTAGAGAATGATGGAATGGAAATTAGGCGACTAACTCAATGGTTAACATTTTTTATGAACACAGAAAATAATGAATAGATTTAAATAAATACATACACACTTCTGTCCATCAGACCACCATTTAACTAAATTTTGTCTATATTAAGATACAATTATGATATAATCCAAGTCATTAAGCATTATAAATAAAATTGTAATCATATTATTTCTCAAAATATTTGAGATATTCACACGTTGGATGAAAGCATTCCAAGGGCAATTATTTCTTCTCCAAGTTTTGAGCAATTAGTTCTCTGATAAAGCTTCATCCTTAGAAAAGTATTTTACTTATACCTAGAGTACACAAAACCCATTCAATTTTGCATCAAAAGTTCTAAGCATTTTTAAAACTATGCCTCAATTCATTCAATTTGGTTTATAACTGAATATGGTGTTGTTGTTGGTTTTTTGGTGTGGGCAATGGCAATAGGCCTGACTGTAGTTGCCAACCCCTCATTCAACTTATCCAAGGTCCAAGTGTGGAAGGAACTTGGCACATAGACATTAATCAGCTTTGCTGAGCTTTATTCACAAAGTATAGAAGATTTAAAACCAGAGCTCAACAAAAATAAACAAAGATACTATGATCAAAAGGATAAAGGCAATAAGAAAGGAACTTGGTGCAGCACCAAGATCGTCTCTGGGAAAAAATAAGCAAGCAGAACCCCCTCTGCCACTCAGGCCATATTCCCCCACTGCTCTCCACTTGGTCCCGTCAACTTAAAGCCCATTTAGAGCTTCTGCTCCCCCCTCCACCGCTCAACACATGAGCGTGGGAACCCAGCAAACCCACCTCTAGCCCCAACTCTGCACTAAGCTGGGTAGACTTGACTCATTAGCTCTTCAACCTGGCCTCATTTCCATCATACGAAATGCTGATGAGGTATATTAGCTGATCTTCAAGATGCTGTCCATTTTTAAAAATTCTGTTTTTCCATTTCCAGGCCTGGCAGGAGACGCACACTTTCCCTAGAGACCTGGTGGATACACCCATGAAAAAACTGAGTTTTCCCTGTAGGAAGTTAGGAAAAGGTATCCAACTGCAGTCTGAAAATGCCCTAAGTGACCTTGTAACAACTATCTGTGGCCAAATTCAAGAAATAGGGGGTGGGGGGTGGGGTGGGGTTGGCTTATTAATAATACAAAACCTAATAAATTTCTTCATCTTATTTCAGTGAAAACTAAGCCTGGCAAATTTTTGTCAAGAGGCTCTATCAGCCAACTAATTTATGGCAACTAAAGATCCTGCCATGTCCTGTCTTCCACAATGCCCTTACCCTCAGGAACTGAGGCACCGATGGCTAGAACCTTACAGTATCAACAGAATTCCGTCATGGAATTAAATCCAAATGTAAAAGCTCTATCCAAGTCACCCCTCAAAGATCTCACTCCCTTACCATCCAGCGCAGATTAAGCAAGGACTGTATTTTAGGCCTGTGCCTCCAAAGGTCCTGGCTCTCACATTTCTTTATTTAGTGCCCCACTTATCCATAGGCTCAGTAATCACCACCAGAATTCATTCAGGCTACAAGTGCAGAGGGAAGCAAAGGGGGCGCTCACATCATCGAGGAGATGGAGTTTCCGTCCCTCAGGAAGGGAGGCCAGGAGCTCTATGCCCACGGAAAAGCATAAAAATGGAGGCTGGGCATGGTGGCTCACGCCTGTGATCCTAGCACTCTGGCAGGCAGAGGTGGGTGAATCACCTGATGAGACCAGCCTGAGCAAGAGCGAGACCCCATTTCTACTAAAAGTAGAGAAAAGTAGCTGGGCAATGTGGCGGGCCCCTACAGTTTACAGCTGCTGGAGAGGCTGAGGCGAGAGGATCTCTTCAGCCCAACTTTGAGGGCTATGACGCCACAGCGCTCTACCGAGAGCAACAGCAAGACTCTATCTCAAAAGAAAAAAATAGGAAAGAAAAGCATAAAAAGGGAAGAAAATAAAGAAAGTACTAAAGCCACAGGGAAGAGGTGGCTCTATCAGGAGTGGACAGGGCCAGTAAAGCACAGATCTGGAGTTCTGGGTGTGCTTCCTTCACTATCCGACTTCCTCCTGAGTTAAGTACAAGGTGGGGATCTAGGCGTTCTCTTGAACATTCAGGTTGTAAGGCTCTTAATAGTTTAGATAAATAAAATTTCCAAATGTCACTACGAAGTCCTCTTAGAAAGCAGAAAATAAATCATAGCCACCTTCTAGAAAAGGATGTGTACCTCCTGCTATGGAAAGACAGCCGACCGGGTCCCTCATTAGCATGGCAGTGTTTGCAGCTGTATTGCAATCTGCAGCACAGAGGAATTTGAAGGGGACAGCTTCCCCCGCCAGCCGGCTGACAGTTCCACACCTCCAGTCTGTCAGCCACTGATAGGCGTCTCCACCAATGACCGATGACTGTGATGACGATGAAGATGTGGCTCCTGGGGTGACTGCCCAGTCTCGGGCACCACCCCAAGTTTTGCTCACTGCATGCCTTTCCCCCTCAGCTGCAGCAATCGTGGTTGTCAAACACTATTTTAAATACTTGACAATTTGTTAAAATGCTAAAAAGTGACACAGAGAAACTTCCTACAGGTAAGCATTTGAAAATCTGTGCTCCTGACAAATTATTAACATTCTTCTTCTCTCTGGGACCCAGAATCACAAGGAAAGTTATGTAAGAGGTGAGGGGAGTTGATTGGTGCTCAATCTCTCATTTATGTTGAATATTATAAAGACATTTCTCTATGTGGAAATAAAAGTCACTTAGCAACAATTAATATATTTTATCTTTTCCCTTGGAAGCCTAACTTTGACATTCCAGTTAAAATTATTGGGGGAGAAACATGATTCAATTTACTAAGCATTCATTTAACAGCTAACTTTTTCTTCCAGATGGAAAATTAAATTTATTTTAATTTCATTTTACTTAGTGACTAACGATGATTTCAGGCACTTGCTTATAAAAGTTTATACCTTCAAATACACAGAGCAAAAATTCATTACCTCTGGGTAATAAGGTATTACAAATGACCACTTAAAAGTACTCAAATAACCTTCCTTTACAACTGTCCTCTAAAAGCAAATTGATGACCAATCTATTAGGAATGGTTCTATAGCTAAAAAAAACAAGTCATGAGTCTTCTATATCCTACAGTGTGATATACTTATATAACATAGTATAACTTAAAGAAAATCAATTATTTTATTGAGTATTTCTGCACACGTGCTCTCTGTTCCAGGATTGTGAATGTCCTCTGATTAAAACAGAACGGACATTTTCAGATAGGACATTAGGTAGCTATTTCTCTGTACCTCTGTTTGATGCTTGTGTGTTTATCAAATATAATTTTCCACTTTTACAATAGTCTTCCACTCCCTTATTTCACCTTTGTCACCCTCTGACTGTTCTACTCAGCAAAGCATTTCTAAGCTCTAATGCACTACAACTGAATTATTCAAGTGAAGGAGTTTTCTACTGGCATTCCATTTAAAAACTACTAACCACTTACCTGTGCCGTCGTCCACATTCTCCACTTCCATCACCTCGGTATTGATCCGGCCACGAAAAAGGTACCGATGTCCGTCTGTAGACGCCTTGCTGTTCTTCAACCGTCTTAGAATGGGATGAAATCACAAAGACTTTGTTACTGAACTTAATGCAAATCAATATATTTTAAGCAGTACTGTGAAAAAGACACCAATTCAATCGACTATACCAAATGTTAGGCTCTCACGTTCTATGCTTGCATCCTCCCATTCATAATAGCAGTGGTGGCTTTGCAAGATGTGACTTACAGAAAAAAAATTTTTTTTTTTTTTTTTTGCAATTTTTGGTCGGGGCTGGGTTTGAACCCGCCACCTCCTGTATAAGAGGCTGGCGCCCTACTTCTTTGAGCCACAGGTGCTGCCCACGGGAAAATTTTTTAATAAGTTGAAGTTTCAGGCTAAGGATTGCCTACAGGTGGGAGAGTGAGTATGAAGATGAGATGAGTAATGAAGATGAAAGAAAGAAAGAAAATTTTCCATTAACCAACTTTTACTGTCTGTCTCTTATCCAACCTTTAGTGTCTGTTAGAGACAAGTGTCTGTTAGAGACAGACAGCAAAGGTTGGTTAATGGAAAATTTTCTTTCTTTCTTTCATCTTCATTACTCATTTTTTCAGTAACCGGTTGGTAATTCTCGTTTTTTTCAAGCCCCAGTAAAGATTCAGTTAATACTTATGATCCCTCTTCAAACAACTGGCTGTGCTGGAGGCTCTCAAGCTGAGCAACATTCAGCTGTAAAAATATTGTTCCTATGTTATTATTTCTATGCTATGATCACTGTGTACCTGTTGAACAAGTATCTTAAGACATTTATAATCCTTCATTAAGTCTTACTTATTTTTATAATAGTCCAACACATCTCAAAACTGTATATAGAGTAAGTTTAATGTCACCTTTGATCTTAATGAGTATGAAGCACACAGTAAAAACATCCAGGTTTACAGATGAACATTTGTCACGATGAATTCAGTAGTTGCCTCTGTTTGTATTTGAATCACTCAGTACTCAGGGAAGATGTTTTTAAAATGTTTTTCTTTTATTAAATTAAACAGCAAAGATTCTAAGAAATGATTCAAAATCAAGAAATATCTAGTGACTCAAGAGATTTCAACTACCCTGAATTATTTAAAATGATTTGCAGACAAAAGTCTGGCTAACAATTTAATATACTGAAGTAATTGTTAATTTATCATATTATACAGCCGTGACTAGCGCACGTGAAAATCGGACTACACTGACTGCAATTCTCCCTCCTCCTTTCCCCTGCAGTTAGATTCCTGCCCTGGCATGGATGGGATGGGGGCAGGGAGGTATCCCCAGATGTTGCTACA
This sequence comes from Loris lydekkerianus, assembly GCA_963574355.1. Taxonomy (NCBI): domain Eukaryota; kingdom Metazoa; phylum Chordata; class Mammalia; order Primates; family Lorisidae; genus Loris; species Loris lydekkerianus. The sequence continues at coordinate 60,567 of CAUYPK010086000.1, read as the reverse complement.
CTCCTGGGTGCTGTCCTTAGAAAAGATCGCATATTCCTGGCTTAACTCTCCTCAACTCATCAAAATGTAGTAGTCCTTCATCATTACTACAGAAAACTAACTGAACTGATTAATGTAGTCTGATGGGAAGGCTTTGTCAGCCCAGAATCTTCACCACCCTATACTTCCGTGTGCATTTGGAAATTAACCGCTAAATATTCTTCCTTAATGAGAGTAAATCAGGGCTATAAATTAGAAATTCAGCCCAGGTAGCTGTGAGAGTTAAATAGGACATCAAATTTAAAGACCGAAGAGCAGACTAATATAAAATTACTAATATAAAAATTCTCTCGGCTAGAAAACAGTACCCTGGTGTCTTGAAAAAAACAATTTTTTTGTAGGTTGGTGCATCATACTTAAAATCAATTGGTATCTAAAAGACTTATTATCCTTGGCAACATTTTTAGTCACAGGCAATATATATATATTAGAACCTCCATAGTTGACTACCTCCCTGCATTGACCACCAAGTTGAATTAATTTTCATAGACTAGACATACACCACATGTCCATATCCGTACAATAAGCCTAGTTCCTTACGTTGACCACATCTGTATGTTGGCCAGTTTGTACAGCCCCTTGGGTACTCAACTTATACAGGTTTTACTGTGCAGAGGGGGCCAAAAAAATGTACAGACATTTTAAGAAAGGAAAAAACTGCATTAAAACTGTATTATTCTATCACATTTGAAACTTACATAATTACAAAAGATACAAGATGCAATATACAAGATAATGTAGCCGAGCACTGTGGCGGGTGCCTATAGTCCCAGCTACTCGGGAGGCTGAGGCAAGAGAGTCGCTTAAGCCCAAGAGTTTGAGGTTGCTGTGAGCTGTGATGCCACGGCACTCTACCGAGGGTGACATAGTGAGACTCTGTCTCAAAAAAAAAAAAAAAAAAAAAAAATATATATATATATATATATATTATACACACAAGATAATAAATGTTATTAGTATATATTGAGTATTACAATTTTAATACAGTCATTTCCTTTCTTAAAATATACATTTTTTGGCACCCTCTATGTGTCTGTGTGTATATGTATAAATCCATCATTTGAGATTATTTTCGAAGTGCCAATATTTTTGTGATCCAGCTTTGAACTCTATGAAGAGTATATTTCTCTGGGGCAACAGATACTAATACCCAATGTGAAATTCCAGTGTCTTCATTCCATAACACTTAGCTCAAGAGAGATTTCTGATCCCTTCAGAAAATGGCTCTACTGATGTTTTCAAAAGATAGAAAAGCCTGTGATTTGGAAATAATCCTGCTCTATATTGTTTTATAGTTGCATATCTTGATTCTACGATTTCGTTCCTAAATAGGTGTTTTGTTGGTCACCAGGATTCGCACACAAGAATGTTTATAACAGCTAAAGGTGTGGAGCAGGAAGAAAGGCCACCGTGGGGTCCAGGAGGAGACACCTGCTGTCACCCCCGGGGGTGGGGGGCTGGTAGAGCAGGGAGTGATGGAGATGGAGATATGGAGAGAGGTTGTGTATGTTTTAAAAGCAGATTCAAGAAGATTTTCTGATATGTTGAATGTGGGGAGTTGAAGGGAAGAGAAGAACCAAGGCTACTCCTAATTTTCGCCCTGGAAACAAATAGATGGAGAAAGTCGGGAAGGGGAGGAGCAGCTTCAGAAGGGGACATCGGGAGTCCCACTTCTGCCACATCGTGGCAGAGAATCCTTACAGCCACCACATCTGAGATATCCAGGCTGGATAAATACTTAGAATTCTGGGCTAAGACCAGAGATTTGAGAGAAACTCACATAGACGTGGGCTGTGAAGCCACAAGACAGGACAAAATCACCCAGAAAGAGACTGTTCGTACAAAGAGGAGCCAGGAGTAAAAAGCAGGGCCCACAGCAGCCCAACGCTCAGCCAAGAGAATGAGGTGCTGCGGGAGTGAAGAGAAGAGGGTGTTTTGAGAAGGAAGGATTGCGCAACTAAGTTAAATGCTTCTAAGAAAACAGGCAAAAGCTTAAAGAGCAACAAAGCGACCACTGGATTAGGAACTATGGAGGCCCCTGGAGACTGACACGCAGCTCAGTGGGGGAGACTGGACTGAGGCTGCATGGAACGTCGCTGAGGACGACCTAAGTGAGAGTGGACAGAAAGGGACGGCATGAAGCTCGGGCAGGAAAGCCTGCTGTGAAGGAGAGACCAGAGCCGGTATGTCATCAAAGGACATTATAATTAAGAAAAAGAGATACTAGACAATGTTTGGCACCAAAGTGGTAGGGTCGATGGCCAAAAACTAACTTATTAACAATACATAAGCTGTTTTTTGGAAGAGGGCTAGGAATGGGGGATGACATTCAGAGCTGGATACTGATATTTCAGTTTTCTAACTATTGTTAATAAGGTAAATGTGTGACCACAGGGAGGCGGCTCAGACGTAATGAGGGAAAGGATCACTGCAGGGGAAGGGACTATGGGCTTTAAGGTCCCAAACCCCGGGTAGATCATCCGTTTGAGCTGTGAGCACTCCCAAAGCGGTAACAAGAGTAGGGTAGAAAGAAAATGGTTTAAGAACTAGATAGTTACTAAATTCACGTGTGGCAGGGAGATATTAAGGAATCCATAGAAGGGAATCAACAGGGAAAGGAGATGGGTCAGAAAGACTCCTGGCATAAAGTCCATGTGTGCTGGGATTCCTGACTGGGGTAGGAAGGATTGGGGGGGTGGCTGAGAGCAGGAGGCAGCAGGACCTGGGGTACGGCGCTGGGAACAGACAGCACCTCTCCCTGACGGGGCTCTGCGCAGGCAGCAGCATCGAGTGGCAGTGACGTTGCAGTTAGGTTTATAAGAAGGTGGGGAGAGCAACCGCAGGATGGCTGAGAGCACGTGGCGTTCACTGATAGGGGCTGACTCTGGGCAGCACAGAGGAGCAGAGGAAACCGCAGCTGGAGAAACCATTTCCCAAGCGTGCCTTGTTCAGCGCCTTACCTGTGTTTCCTCTTGCAGTACACCAAAAGATTATCGAAAAGGAAAAACACCCGTTCCTGAATATTTCCAGAAGAAATTTTCAGTAAGACTCCACACATGAGCATCTCGGTGCAGGTGTCGGTGATGTTGGAGCCCTGAGTCGGGAGACATGCAAACATGTCTGAGTACTTGGCTGAAACTTCCACGTGTAATTATTTTTTCTCCTTAACCTTAAACTTACTTTAAAGCTAGAGGTAAATTCCTGATTATTGTTTAACTTAACGTTTCTATGTTTAATATTTGTGTTTTAAAATTCAGAACATATGTTTCATATTTCTATGATAATCACTGATATAGCTTTTCTGGTCAACTACAAAAATGCAAGTTCAACTAACAACTCATACCAACAATAAGAAGCATGCGAACTGGGAAGCTAATTAAAAGAGTCTTATTATATTAACTTGATTTTTTTATATTACAAACACAGTATAATAGATTTGGAAAAAATCTCCAGAATTTCATGTACTTTGTCTTAAGTTCATTAAGCAAAGACTGACATAAAATATGAACATAAATCCCCATTCCAGGGGTAATAATTTCTTATTACACATTTATAAAGAATACTATCTCTAGCTTAGAAAAAAGTTAGAATTGAATTAAAATGTAAAAAAGGAAACTTATGTTGATCCCTGTACAAGAGACCTACAGAACATTAAGAATAGTGGATTGAATTAATAGCAATTCACAAATGGTACAGGGTCCCTTCTCCTTAGACTGTTTCTTATGGTGACTGAGGTAAGCCAACCCGGGGTAATAAACTGTTATGCTGTGAAAGGGTTACTGAAGATCTTATCCTGGTACGTGTATGAAATAAATCTTCCCAGTTAAGTACCTCAAATTAACATATGCAGATAGAAGTTGATACATTACTGTATGACAACAATCTGAACAGTGTATTTCTTCACTTGTTGGTAGTTGTCTTTATTAATAAATGCAAGGAAATTGGGCTGAATCTAATGGCAATCTTATCTTACAACATATTCAAAGTAGATCAGGGGGCCACCTTTTTTTTCTTCTGCCACACATTGATAGAATAAGAGTTGTCTTGGGCCACACAGTCAATACACCAACCATAATGAAAGCTGATTAGCAAAAAAAAAAAAAGGTTCGTGCATACTTTTCATGATATCCAACACCACAGATGAGCAGACAAAGTCCTCACAAAATCAGTGTGCCACCCCAGGGCTGCAGGTTGGACATCCTGAAGAGACTTTCTCCTGGCTACCAACCTATATGGCATGTTACTGAACTGGACGCAGCAGGCAATTAGAATTGCGAGTATTTGTGTATTTAAACATATCTAAATATAGAAAAGCTACAGTAAAAATGTGGTATAATATGCTATGCAAGGCTAAGTGGTATATTATAACACTAATATAATATGGTATATGAACACAGTATATTATATATTAAGTATGTCATTATATATAAAAACACACTCATAATACAATAGAACCTCCACAGTTGACCATCTCCTTACATTGACCACTTCCTTAAGTTGACCTGATTTTCATAGACCAGACGTGCACCACATGTACATATCAGTACAGCAGGCTAGTTCTGTATGCTGGCCACCTCCGTATGTTGACCACTTTGTTACAGTCCTGTGGGTGGTCAACTTGCAGAGGTTCTACTGTATAATGATATATCATATATATGCATTATATGTATAATTATACAAAACATGTATACTGTACTATATTAAACTTTCCTATGTTTAGCTATGTTTAGATACACAAATACTTACACTGTGTTACAACTGCCTACAGTATTCAGTGGAGTATCAGTAACACACTGTACAACTGTGGTCCCCAGCCCCAGGGCATCAGACTGTAATCAGTGAGTGCCTGTTAGAGTCAGGTGGCACAGCAGGAAGTGAGCTGGTGAGCCAGGAAGCGAGCTGGTGAGCCAGGAAGCACCATCTGTATTTATAGCCACTCCCCACCACTCGCATCACTGCCTGGGCTCCGCCTCCTGTCAGATAAGCAGCGGCATTAGATTCTCAAAGGAGCACAATCACTACTGCAAACAGTGCATGAGGATCTAGGCTGTGCCGCCCTTATGACAATCTAATGCCTGAAGATCGGAGGTGGAGATGTAATGAGCTGAGTCTTCCAGAGACCACCAAACCATTCTCTCCTTATCACCCACCCCAGTCCACAGGAAAAATTGCCTTCCATAAAACTGGTGCCTCATGCCCAAAAGGTTGGAGACTGCTGCTGCACAAGTTCATAGCCTAAAGCAATATGCTCTGACATACAGCCTAGATGTTTAGTAGGCTATACCATCTAGGTTTGTGTAAGGACACTTAATGATGTTAATACAATAACAGCATCACTTAATGACACAAAGCATTTCTCAGAACGTATCCTATGGTTAAGCAACATAAGCACAACAAAACTTTACCTAAATGGAAACTAAAGTCCAGTTTTTGACCCGTCTACAACACCCTAGGCCAGTGGTTCTTAACCTTCCTAATGCTGAGTCCCTTTAATACAGTTTGTTGCTAATAGCAATGAAAATAAATTCATGGTTGGGGGTCACCACAACATGAGGAACTGTATTAAAGGGTCACGGCATTAGGAAGGTTGCGAACCACCGCCCTAGGCAAAGTGCTGAAACTTTTCTCATCTGGTGTAAATTTCTAACAAGTTGGCCTCATTGTAATAAGGAACTATTCACCAATTAACTGACAACATATTAAATTAGACTGTAAATTCAGTTCTCCTAGTTAACACTCAGGTCTTTCTCATGCATTTTTGTCAACTAAATGTTGCCTGTCAATATCAGAAAAACACAAACTGACTGCAGAGAGAAACTACTATCCCGGAAAACATGAAAGATGACAGGGGTCTTGTAACTTCTCCACTGCAATGGCAGATGAATATCTAACAGAGCCAGTCCTATTCCCAGTGGAAAAGAAACTTAATAAAAATGATGAGACAGATGCTTCATAAGAGGATAGTTTTTATATCAAAAAAGTCTCTTAAGAAATAGATGAAGCATTTGCGTATTCTTACCAAAGAATATTTTAAAAATACTATAAGATCAACCAAGGAAATTGGTTGATTATATAATTTTATGATCATATAATTTTATCATAAAATGAATGACCTCCCCCCGAAAACACCAGACTCAGCATTTGATTTACTCTTTGTGAGATTCAAATTATTAACTAATGTTATACACTGAATTCTGCTATATGTCAGATAAAACAAACTAATAATATAAATTTTCATTTTACCAAGATAAAGTCCTATCGAACTTTCTCTCTCTCCCTTCATATGAAACGTTGTTTCTCTTTTAAAGTGGTTTTACTTTCAGTGGTCTTTTTCCAAGAACCACCTATCCTCAAATATCAAGAATCATCTATAAATCAATTCTATCTCAAGGCTGTAGACAAATTTGTGTCTACCAAATCAGCTAGTACGGAAGACAAAAAGAAACCGTCCCACCTCCAGTATCTGCAAGGCTCACATCCATGAGATAACAAGAAACATGACTTGAAGTCAATGCACTGTCAGAACAAACTCAGTCAAATGTCAGAGCAAATATTCCAACTCTAACAAGAGGTGATTTTGAAGTAGTCTTGTAGTCTTCTCCATGTAAAAACCTAATCAAAATCGTCAAAGACCAATTGTTTCTCTTTGCTTTGTAAAACACAATAATTATCTTGAATCTCATTTTCCCCAACACCTTTGGAGGTTAATAATTCCTCCTTTCATCTTTTACTGCAATACTTTTTTCTAGATTTGAAAGATCAATTCTAAACAGGCATGTCGAGGACTTAAAGCTGAATTACTAAAGGAAGTAATGCTTATCAATACTCCCAGGCTTAGTCTGAGAGCGGCTCTGTTCTATGAAATGAATCACTGACTCTGAGTAAACAGCTAATAATCTTCTGTTCCAAGGCACATTAATCATTTCCCTATGATTACCTTCATTAGACTATCTTGTGGTATGTCCTGAATGTGGTATAAGATAAATGACTGAGATATAATAAATTACAGTAATAAAAGGCCCAACTTCAAAAATAAACAATTAAAACACAAACTATAGATCTTCTGGGGTGACAGTTACCACATAAACACTGATGGAAACCTATTATCTATAGTATGATCATCTTACATTTAAAGTACAACCAGGAAAACAAACTTAATCTAAAGAATTTGTGAAATTTTTATCACACTGGATATAATATCACACGGTAAGGAATAGAAGCTTAGATGCAGACTGCCTATTTTCAAATCTAAATTTTGCCAGCTGTCAATTACAAGAACTTGGGTAAGTTAAATAGCCATCATTTCTTTTAAATCTGTGTAATGGGGATTATAATAATTCTCCACAAACTTTGGAGACTATAATGCATACACTGGAAGATCAGTATTTCTTCAAAAAGGGGATTAAATGACTGGCAGTCAAGGACCTCTGCCCTTCCCTTAGCAAATTTACCCCAGCAAGATTAGAGGAACCTTGGATTTTGACCTTGAATCTTGAGTGTAGTAATATCAAGATGGAAAAAACTATTAGAGTCTCTTCACTATAACTCGGGTGCTGATGAGACTGCCAAATAGTTCCAGCTCCCTGCAAGCTCTTTTCAAGTCTGATACTATAGCTTTTCTGTTCATTCTGTGAGCTACCCAATATCTTTTAAATTAAATTTTCTCTTAATTTCTATTACTAGGAACCATATCACCTTAAATAATATAATACCTTCAAGCAGATAGGTGCATATATCAGACAATTGAGAATTTCTCAAAGCTTTAAAATATCTAATTTTCAACTCTGCAATAATATACCCTATATACAGGAGAGGGGTGCTGTATTATCTCAAAAAGGGGTTACCGTCCACCTCTGCTCAAAAGCACGTTTTTCTCACTGTCAAATGATTCGCATACAATAAATTTCGATTGCTGTGTTTGCCTAAATTCAGCATACAGAAATGTAAATAATTTAGTAGCACAAAAGGCTCGATACGCAAATTACTGGAGAGAGTTTATGGTAAAAAGATGGCTTCATTTGACTACTGAGGAAATAAGACCCTAGATAATTTAGTCGTGTATGTAAAGTAACGATCCACCTGAAGTGGAAATAGTGCAAATCCATGGTGCATCGGACTTGCTTTGCAGTCAATGCAAGTTTAGACACTTTAGTAAGCATTCCTCTCTCAGGTGGTCCTGGACCATCTTCGGGAACTTCTGGAAGGTGCTGGAGAGGAGCTGTTTACCACCATGAGCATGAGGCTCCTCAGCTGGAAAACTCTTCCAGGAACTCTGTGTTCTGTAACTGTCACGTCACCCTACATCACCCTACATCTGAATTGGGCCCTGTCCTCACTCTGCCGGAGCCACTGCACATACACATGGGGCTGTCTGCAGGCTGAGCAGTGATCTCTGTAAGCAATTCAAAGAAAACTAAACTATTCCCACCCCCTCCTACAGCCTGAATTCAGTGTCTATGAGTCTGTGTCCCTATGGAGTCCTCTGAGGCTAAGACTTCCTCCTAAACGTGCCAGAAAAGACCATGCCTGAATACCGTCAGTTCTCCCTTTTCTGCAGTTGTGGACCTGGATGGGCAATCAAGGTCATGTTATAAGATGCCAACCTGTTGGCTGGTCCTTGCTCCAAGCTGCTGCATTCCCCTACAGCCCGCAAACACCCAAACCCAGCTGTGTCTTTCATAATCATTGTCAAATCTTACTCAAGTCGAATTCATGTTGCCACATTTCTTGGAACCCAACTTTCATAATATTTCCCCTACCAAAGTCTATTCCTATCTCATCTCCCTAAATACACCACAGAATTCCTGTTTCAATGCCTCATTTTTCTCTTTCACTCAGAGTGTTGTAAAACAAGCAAAGCTCGCGAAGTAAAGGGACACTCTGCTGAGGGCGGCATGAGACCTCCTACAGCCCCATATCTGCTCCTTTCCAGTGTCTGGTGCATACTGTACAGATGACATGAATCGTTTTTAAAGAATCTCTCATTTTTGCATTAGACTCCATTTGAGGATCTATACCAGGGTGAAACGAAATTATAACAGAGTCCATTTCCCTAGGACACCATAAAGTTCCTGAAGGTTTTATTTTAGTAAAAGTCCTGGCAGATTTCACTGACAAATCCTACCATTTAAAACAAAGTCTGTTTTTTCTTCCAGTGTTTGAGTGACAAGGGAACTGCAAAAGCAAACTTTAGTCCATTTTTCTCATCCCAGCAGGACAACGGCTCCCCAGGAAAGGAATTATCATCATGAATCAACTGTAAAACTCACAACCATTTTAACTGATTGAAAGAGGTAGCGTTCATACTGAATGGAGGTCACCCGGACACTCGAAATGGAAGAGTACAAACAAAAAGAAAGCTAAGTCACATCCAAGTAAGCATGAAGATTCACAGCAGAAAGTGGACAAACTGGAGAATTCCTTAAGGTCAATGTCTAAAGTTTCTTTGCATATCGGGGTGGATATAAATTTTAAGTCCAAATGAAAACTAACATTGAAGACAAGAAACAAATTCAACACTGGAGCCTTAAAGATGAAAGCAATCCACTTGCTTTTCTGTTATATGGCATGTGGCTGGGAGCATTTTCAATCTTCCTTATACTTTTAAAAATTACCTTCGCTGCTTACTTTATAATAAGCAAGAAAAAATTTAACCCAGTCCAAAGCTCAAACTCATTGAAACTGAGGAAATTTAAAGACAGGATTTTATTTTATTCTTTGTATGGAAGTGAAGTAATACAGAACTCCAATCCCATGAAATAACTGAGATTCAAAGCTACCGAAGCAGAAAACATTGTATGGATTCTGAGCCATATCCTTCATTTGCTTTTTTGACGTTTAAAAAATTTTTCCCTTGTTTTGGCACCCGTAGCACAGTGGTTACGGCACCAGCCACATACACCAAGGGTGGCAGGTTCCAACCTGGCCTAGGCCAGCTGAATGACAATGACAACTGCAACAAAAAATAACCAGGTGTGTGATGGGTGCCTGTAGTCCCAGCTACTTGGGAGGCTGAGGCAGGAAAGTCGTTTAAGCCCAAAGAGTTTGAGGTTGCTGTGAGCTGTGATGCTACAGCACTCTACCCAAGGTGACATAGTCAGACTCTGTCTCAAAAAAAAAAAAATTTTTTTTTCCTTAATGACTTGAGAAATCCTAGCATTTTTCATCTTGAATGGACCTTAAAAACTAGATGGTAACAAGCTCCTTCAGTCTAGAAATGAAGACATCAAAACTTAGGTTAGGTAGACTTAAAATAGAGTTCAACATCAAACACCTAATTTAGAATCTGAAAGTACACATAATGAACCTTATTCACCATCTTTGCTTTCCCAAGGATTCAGGCTATGTACTTATTGACCAAAAGTAAGGCAGAAAAAAGGATCATCTTGATGCACAAATGCTGAAATACCAAACTCTACGGCCCACACAAAACTACTGGCTCCATCACAGACCTCCTAGGGAAAAGTCCCAGGCTTCCTGGCCTTCACTGGCCCTCAAACTGTTGGAGGGCCAGACTATAGTTTAAAAAAAAGAACAAAACTATGAACAAATTCCTATGCACACTGCACATATCTTATTTTGAAGTAAAAAAACAAAACCAGAACAAATACAATCACACCGCCTCATTTGGCCCACGGGCCACAGTTCAAGGACCCCAGGAAGCCAATGAGCTGCCACCAGGAAGTTATTTTAAGGGCAGGTGCTATGGCTTATGCCTGTAATTCCAGTGCTTCAGGAGGCCAAGATCACTGCACACCAAATTAAGACCAGTTTGGACAAGAAAGCAAGATCCTGTCTCTACAATAAAATTTAAATTAGCCAGGTGTGGTGACACACACCTGTAGTCCCAGCTCCTTGGGAAACTGAGGTGGGAGGATTGCTGGAGTCCAGCAGATCAAGGTTACAGTGAGCTATGATCATGCCACTGCACTCCAGCCAGGGTGACAGAGTGAGACCATGTCTCCATAAATAAATAACCAAATAAATGAACAAATAAGTAAATAAAATATTTTAAAATACTATTCAAAGTTAGCACTTTTTAGAATTAATTACAGTCCTCTAGCAATATCTAGAAGAACTGAGCATCCATGGTTCCATCCAATACCAAGAGTTCTACACATAGCATGCTACATAAACTAGTTTAAGCCTGATTCTTGAGCAAAGTGAATGTACCTCCCAGCCTTCAATGTGAGACTGCCATTCCTCTAAAACTTCTAACTTCTCCATCTGCCTCTTGGCCTCGTTTATGTTGGAACAGACAGCTTTCATGGCTTGGAGGGCTTCCATCACTGCCGCGTAGTCACTGTGTTTCCGTGGAGTCCGCTTCAGCAACTCCTGTTTATACACAAAAAACAAATCACCCTTTGATCTTCAACTTTCTAGTATAGCAGGTTCAGACTGACCAGGAAATGAAAACTGCAAAGATCGTGAGAGCCACTTTAATAAGCGACATCACCAACTCCTCCAAGATTAAGATCAAAACGAAAAGGTCAAATCAATGAACGAGTGTTACCTCGATGCACATTTTGCAGTTACTTTAATTTTTCCCTCAAACTTATTTTGTTTTTAAAAATGAAGTTGAGTTTCTCCTTTCAAATTGGCAAATGTTTCACCAGGAGCATATAATTTTTTTATAAGTGTGACTTTTGCTTAAACAGAAGCATCTTTATATGGAACTCATTTTTTTCAGTCTTTCACAGAAAAATAATCTTCAAATGAATATATCTCATAATTTCAAAAATAATTTGAGTGCCTTATTTTTTAACATCTCTTGGGAAACTATAAAAACACATTATAAAACAGCAAAATCTTTAAATAACATTTTATATACCCCAGCAAAATAATTTATACACTCTGCAATATTCCATCATTAAAGGAGCAATTTATGCTTTTTCCCCACTCAAGTTCTTTCTTTGTGATGAATGAACTGCCATAACCTATCCTTTAATACCTTTGTTTTTGTTTAGGAGTTTTTTTATTTTTATTTTTTTTCATCCATCAAAACCAGAATAATCTTTAATCTTTTAAACCTATTAAAAGGTCTTTTCGATGTTGTTTAGAAACACCAAATTAAACATCTTCACCCACTGTCTAGACAGTTGTGACCACATTGCTTTTTAATTAGTCATTTGTTTCTGTACTACAGTTGCCATCACCATGTCACTAACACAATCACAGCAATTCTGAGGCAACTCTTGAAAAGAATTTTCAAAATTCTCCACATGTAATGGAAAAATCTGCAGTTGTTTTACTCCTCTGAGTTCTGTCCTCTTATTGTTAAGAGTTCCGCCATAAACTCTGACCCCACATTTGATATGGTCATACTGTTGGCAGAGTTATCAGCAGGAGAACGCACGTTACATCACCCCCAAGACTAGGTTTAAAGAGTTACACTGAGTCACAAATCCATAGAAGAGAAAAGCAGGCTTCTCAGAGATTCTGAAGGGGAGAAGCCTCTGTGAATTGTGTGATGTTGTCAAGTCAGCCGGTAGGCCTTAATTTGGGCCTTATAGAATTGTGCCCACTGGGTATCTGTGGAGTTGAGACATGAATTTACATAATGTGACACAGGAAGAGACACAGCCATCAGCTGGCAGTTACCTGCTATGAACCCTGTGTTGATTGGCCAACTCAATAATTTCAAGTTCTACAAATAACACCAATGCACCTGTTTTTCAAACACTACAGCCCAATCCATTTATTATTATATTTTTCTCCAAATAAATAAAGTCACCCAAAATCAAAGAGAATCCCAGTACAATTTTTCAACCAGTAGCACACAAAGACAGACATCAACATTAACCCCAATACAGGGCCTACATGAGCAAATGGTTTTTCCATGTTTGCTTCTGAAGCAGTATCTTCCTAAAAAGGGGAAATAATATCATCTCTCCACTGCTGGAAAAGGCTCTGAACTGACATCTTTCTTGCTAAGCAAGGATGTGTCCACAATGCTATCTTCTGCAAGGTCAGTTCAAATAGCTGAGATCATCCTTAATTGCAAAGTGACTTAGAACAACCCCTATGTCATGATGTATTCTTAATATTTGCATCCCTGTGTATTCTTAGAACCAAATAATCCCCCGGGATTTCAAATCAGGATCAGGAATAAGTGCAATTCTGAATATACAGGCAGTGTGAGGCACTAAGCCAGAGGTGCGTAGGGATTCTCAGAATGACAGGAGGCACATTTGTCCCAGTACTCCCTACCCTCCAAAGACTGCACCAAAGTTCTGCAGAACTGGAGACCCCTGTGTTGGCCTCTCTCTATGGCCCCTTATGGCTTAATCAAGCAACTCCAGACTTGTTTTTGTGAAGGAGAAACAATCCTTCTAAAACAAATTTTACACAGATACTTAAGTTATGTAGTTGGCAAAAGTTGCATTAAAAAATACATTTTTATCAAAACTCATAACCCTTATTTCTTAAGAAGCAAATCAAGAAAAATACCAGTCCATAGCATTTCTGAGTATTTTTAAAAATTTGAACACCAAGTGATAATGAATATGTTAAAATAAATCAGTATCAACTAGGTAAGAACAGTAATGGCTCACATTTATGAAGAATATACTAAATTAAATGGTTTATACATAATTAAATTAATCCTTATTAGGTAATCACATATATGCACATAGATGTGTATTCACACATACACCCACATATACACGTTCCTAGGGGTGTGTAATATTATATCTCTGTGTCATAAATGAAGAAGCAAAGCTCTGAGAGTTCGGATGACATGCCCCAGTCACACAGCGAGTAAGTAGAATACTAATTTGAACTCGGAGCTCACATGCTTACTCATAACCCCAAACTGCCTGATGTTACGGTTCCAAAAGAGGTCGTTTCAAAATTTGCTATCCTGATCCACTCAGAAACCCCTGCAGTACAGACAGTAGTTAGTCCATTGCAATCGTTTTCATAATAAAAACACTGGTTACCATAAAGAGGCAGCAGGCCCAGAATCATGAGCCTGGCACTTCTATCTTCTGCAGGCCACGTCTTCTTAGCAATCTAATTCTACATTCCACCATTTATTGCCCCATGTGACCCACACCATTCCCTTACTGTAATTCTTTAAAACCCAGGCTCTGAAATTATGTAATTTTGACCCTAACATCATTAGTATCACAAAGTCACCCAGGTTTGAGGAAATCAAAAAGCATACCACCAGTGGACTTATTGAAAAGAATGAGCCATATGATGTGCCGTGTAAAACTGGTCATAATGAACTTAATGGGATCTATCTTGAAACTAATGCATTTCCTCTAAACGAAACTCAAACAAGTATGTCTTCTAGAAGCCTCTTTTAGAAGCTTTTCTGCTGAAAATTTGTTTCCTGCACTATAAATAAATGTGTGGCAAAATAGCCACTTTTTCCCCCAATAATTATGGTTGGCCCTTAAGAATGGCATACTTTTCAAAAGGAAAAAAATGTAAAAGATCCCCAGCAAAACATGCAGATATAAGGAAGAGGCTACAGTGACGTAGGATATAACATACCTTCAAAATGAGAGGGTACTTGCATATTCTTTGTATCGGGGTTACTAAATACCCTTCCAAGGGAACGTCTGTATTCTTCCGTCCTCCAAGCAGCATGCAGTTCTGGGGTGAAAATAATTATTGTTAATTGCATTTTTAAATCTTAGGTGGTGAAACATTCATTAAAGCTTATATCTTTATATATCTTCTCTCTCTAAGAAGGGTACATTCAGTCACAATTAACATTTACAGAGAGAGAAACACTTAGGATAGACCCCAAAATGTTTTGAATCTGTATCTTAAAAATTAACTTACATATATTCTTCTACCTATGTAGTCTGAGGAAAAAGACAGAAATGAGAAAGTGATAGAGGTATGGATGGACGGATGGATAGAGTTTGCTTATAAAGAAAGGGTACACTGTGTTGTAGAAATGTAGGCATAGGCTCGGCGCCCATAGCTCAGCGGCTAGGGTGCCAGCCACATACACGGGAGCTGGCAGTTTGAATCCAGCCTGGGCCTGCCAAACAACAATGACAACTGCAATAATAATAATAATAATAATAATAATAATAATAAATAGCTGGCGTTGTATCAGGCCCCTGTAGTCCCAGCTACACGGGAGGCTGAGGCAAGAGAATCGCTTAAGCCCAAGAGTTTGAGATTGCTGTGAGCTGTGACACCTCGGCACTCTACCGAGGGTGACAAAGTGAGACTCTATCTCAAAAAACAAAAACAAAAAACAAACAAACAAACAAACAAACAAAAACAGAAAAGTAGGCATAAAAAACAATTTGGTTCTAACTCCGACTCAGCCATTGACTAGTGGTACAACTTTGGACTGACTTCAGAATTCTACTTTTCCTCTTTGTAAAACTGGCAGGGTTTAACCAGATGGTCTTTAAGTCACTTTTTGCTATCACACTTTACCAAAGATCCTGGCCACCTAGTGTCAGAGGAGGTCTTGTCCAAAGAGATGAACAGAGAATTCTCAAAATGAGCAACCAGCGTTATTAAGGTGAAACTGAAGCAGCTTCCACTGTACATAAAATGGTGGTCAAGAGAAACCGACTCTGATAAATAAAGTCTCGACCCTGCTAAGCAGCAATGCAAAGAAACATACTTGAAACTTGCCAACGCTTTGTTTGTACCGTGCCTATGAGAATGATAGGCAGAGAAGAAGTATGTAATAAATACCTAACACAGGGAGAAGAGGCCGCCTCGAATGGCTGAATGTTGAGCAAGGAAGGATGAAGAAAGAAAACCAGTGGTGGCAAAACAATCCTCTACTGTCCTCAGCAACTTACTTTGTTTATTCCAGTCAGCTAAACCAGAGCCATGACACTCAGACACCTTAGAAGGCAGAGCAGCAAATACATGTTCTGATATAATCACGTTCTTCGGGGGTTTCATTCCCTATTGCAATCAGGTTATCAAAATAGTCTTTCAAACTACGAATGGTATTTTTCCCACAAAAATCCTCAAAACACAACTACCTACATCTCATTATATTTGTTTCCAGTGATATATCAGTGTCCAGCGTGAGTTAGCACCCTTGTAGAAGGCCCCCCTTACCTACCTCCAGGCTAAAGTGAACTTCTGACAGGCTAGTCCAGCCTTGTCCACTAGCACTGCTCAGAACTCTCTTCAAAAGAGCAGGTGCTGGTCTCCACTTCAGGCTGGCTTCTGAGAGCCAGCTCTCTCCTTATATATAAATAAAGCATATACATAAAGAATATGCTCCTTGAACAAGCTCCCAAAGAGTTCACTGATCATAAAAACTTACTGAGGTAACCCAAAATGATGATATAATCATCACGTCACCCAAAACCTGTAAATTCCTATACACTTGTCAAACAGTAATTATTACTCACATCTTTTGAATAAGGAAAATGATACCAGAGACAGAATGAATATCCTAAAGCCATCCAGAAAAATGTGTGGTCAGCAACCGGGCAAGAACCATACGAGCCATGTTCTATCAACCAGACTATTCTATAAGACCATCTAAAACTGACTTGGGACTTTTTCAGTGTGACTTCACATAATTCACAAGGAAAACTAGACCCCAAGTCAATCCTGCTGGGATTAGATAAAATCATTAGATAAAATCACAGAGTTCTCCTTCTTTACAAAGAGCCTTAAAACTTCATCAGGATAAGGGTTTCTTCTAGTCATAGCAGAAGAAGAGATTAGTAAATGCTCTTACCCCTAAACAACTGTAATACTGACGGGGAAAATGCCAAAAACAACAATTTCAAAGCTCTGGAAATCAACTGTCAAACAACAAATTGAGAAATGTTTATCCATTAAAAAACTGCTAAACTTCAGGTAAAAACAAGGAGAGTGTCCGGAATTCTTGCCCAGGCTTCTCCCACCCCTTTGTCCCCTGCCCTCTCCAGCTTATTCTAGCTGGGATAACATAATCATGGTAGCATAATTATGGTACCACAGGTCCTGAAAACCTGCTGCCTGTAGTCTACAGGAGGCTACAGAGGACAAAAATCACACACAGGTGCTGCTGTCCATGAAATTAGCATATTCCTTAAGAAAAAATAGGGAATGCCCACAATTCTAGCCTGAGATTGCCATCCTTCCTGAAGCAAGTATCAAACTGGTAAATTAGCCAAAATTGTAATAGAATAACCTGGAGAGCTGCAGGGGGCTTAAAGAAACTCTACATTTATCTTTGCGCATATGCAGTAAAGACGTGAAAGGGATCCATGAGAAGAGAAAACCAGACCTGACTTGAAAATGGCCTGCCCTTGAATGTGCCCTGACCACACTCACAGGCAGATCTATGGACAAGGTAGGAAATCACGTCTGACCACCTCTGCCAAGTCACTGACCACTAAGTCAAGCACTCACAGGACTGATTCCTAAAAACCTAGGCTAAATTATAAAAACTTAAAACTGAGCAGGCATGTCATTATCTGCACGTATAAGTGAGACAGGTTCATAGATTAAGTCAAGGAAAGATACTAAAAACAAAACAGAACAAATAAAAAAATGATGACCAAACACAGGGGGTAAAACATCAGAATCCAGAGTTGCTACAATATATGCATGTCTACTTTTCAATGAGAAATACGATATATGCAAAGGAACAGGAAAATGCAACTCATACCCAGTCAATATAAACTAACTCTGAGTGTACCCAGATGTTGGATTTACAAATGCAGACTCCAAATAGCCATTTTAAATATGTTCAAAGAATGTTAAAATCCTGTTAAAAAAAACTTAAAGGACAATATGCTAATACTGAGTAAACAAATAGAAAATTTCAACAGAAAGTTAGAAACTATAAAATCAAATCCAATAAACATAAGATAAAATAATTTACTAGCTAGGCTAAAGAGTAGATGTGAGATGGAAGAAAAAATAATCAGTTGAGTTGATAAAAAACAAGCAGAAACCATCTGATCTGAAGAACAGAGAAGAAAGGAAAGACTGTAAAGAAATGAAAAGTTCCTTGGGAATCAAGGGGAGACATGAACACCAACACCAACACCAGGAAGGGAAGTCACTAAGGAAGTGAACAAAAGGGTCAGTTATATATATCTTTAAGTAATAGTTAAAAACTTCCCAAATCTGAAGAAAAAATTAATCTATAGGTGGTTCAGAAAGCTCAACTATACATAAGAAAAGGACCTTATATCCACAGATAAAGATAGCACCATTGAATTATTGAAAGACAAAGAGAAATCTTGGAGGCAGCAAAAAAGAGCAAAATGACCTGTCTTGTCAGTTGTAACAACAACACAATCATACCAGGTGGCTTCCCATCAGACACAATGGAAGCCATAAGGTAGTTGAATACAAATTCAAAGCACTGAGGGAAAACAAAATCTATCAGGCAGGAGTTCTATATACACCAAAACTACCCTTCAAAAAGGAAACCAAAATGAAGACATTTCCAGATTAACATAGACTGGGACTAGAAGTCACTGTCAGTAGAAATAACTTACAAGAAGGACTAACGGGAAGTGATTCAGGCTGAAAATCCTAACATCAGAGTCAAATACACAGGAAAAAAATAAAAGCACCAGAAATGGCAGATATGTAAGTAAATACAAAAATCTATAGAAAAATGCAGAAGGTAATAATTATAATATTGTGTTATGAAGTTCTTAACATATAGGATGTAATATATATGGTAATAATAGCACAATAGAAGAAAGATAAAATGGAACAGTTCTCATTTCCACCCGGAAAATATTGTGGCAAAATTTCTCCTTATTTCATTGGTTTAAGTCAGTACTAACCTAAAACAGAACTGGTAAGTTAACAGGCATATGATGGTTCCTAGACCAATCACACACACCAAAAAAAAAAAAAAACCTAAAACATATAGTTAAAAAAAAACAACAGAGAAACTAAAATAGTACATTAAAAATACTTTTTTAACACAAAAGTAGGCAGTAAAAGAGGAGCAGAGGATCCAAAAAAAGAAAAAAGAAAAAAATTTAACATGGTGCATGTAAACACAACCTAAAGGTAAACAACACTCCAATCAAAGGCAGAGATTGTCAGACTGCATTGAAAAAATTAAGAACAAAGAATATGCTTTCTACCAAATACATTTCAAGGACCATAAAGAATTTGTAATTAAAATAATGGAAAAAGATGTAATATACAGTGAGAGAGCTATCATGGCTAGGAAAAACAGACTTTAATAGGGATAAACAGAAATATAAATATAACAGATTTCTGATGATGATAAACAGAAATATAAATATAACTATGAAAGCATGAATATCTAACAACAGAGCCTCCCAAAAACATGAAACAAAAACTGACACAATTAAAAGGTAAAATAGGCAATTTAATTATATTCGGAGATTTCAATACTCCACCATCAATAACTGGATAATTTAATCACATGAATAATAATGAATAACAGCTTTGTTAATTCATAGAGATAATAATTATTCATGGCTTTAAACACATTAGAAAAGAAACTAAAAAGGTCATAAAAAAATCTCAATGAACTAGGAGTTCATAATGAAACTTCCTCAACCTAAATCATGACATCTGCTGAAAAAGGCCTATAGCTAAACATCATACTTAATGATGAGAGACTAAAAGATCCCCCATCCTCAGATTAGAAACAAGGCAGAGGTGTCTGCTCTTACCACTTCTATTCAACCTATACTGAAAGTTCTAGCCAGGATAAAAAATAAATAAATAAATAAAAAGGCATCCACATTGGAAAAGAAGAAGTAAAATTGTCTTTTGTTCTCAGATGAAGTGATCCTGTATGCAAAATATCCTAAATAATCCTACAAAAGAACTACTTAACTAACACATAAATTCAAATCAAAGGGTACAGTTTCAATATATAAAAGTCATATAAATTTCCATATACTAACCACAGTCTAAAAAATGAGATTAAGACAATTCCAATAACAAGAGCATCAAAAAAGAATAAAATACTTAGCAAAAAACTTAACAAAATAAGTATTAGGTACTAGGTCTGAATACAGATTTCTTAAATATGACCATGAAAGCATGATCAGAATGGACAAAGGGTAATATACTGGACTTCATTAAAATTTAAAGCTTTTGAAATTTTTAAAAGACAAAGCACACTAAGAGGAAATATTTGCCAATTATCCATCTTACATACATATAGGGCTTTTATCTAAAATAATAAATCCTTATAGTCAATATGAGATAAACATCCCAATTTAAAAGATTTCAGTAAACATTTCACCAAAAGAGATATGAGTGGTTAATAAGCACATGAAAGCATGCTTAATATCATTACTCATTAGCGAATGCAAATTTAAACTACCATGCGATCTGCTACACACCCACTAGCACACCCACACACCCACTGTGTAGGTATAATCAGAAAGACTGACAATTACTAAGTCTTAACAAAGATATAGAGAAACTAGAATCCTCTTACTAGTGGACATGGCACAGCCACGTTTGCAAATCATATGGCAGTTTCTAAGTCAATAAACATAAATGTACCATACAACCCAGCCATTCCACGTGGCATCTGCCCAAAAGAATAAAAGTAAACATCCTCACCAAGACGTGTACATGCATGTTCATAACAGCATTATTTATAGTAGCCAAAACTGGACCCAGACCCAATGTTTACTAACTGGCAAATGGATAAACAAAACAGTATATCCTCACAATGGCATACTATTCAACAATAATGGAAATGGAATGGAAAATGGATACATGCCATAACAAGGGTGAAACTCAAAAACATTTCACTAAGTAAAATGAAGCCAGCCACAAAAGATTACATTAGATGATTCCACTTGTATAAAATGTCCAGGAAAGGCAAATCGCTAAGACAAAAGCCAATCACTGGCTGCCTGGAGTTAATGGTGAGAGCAGAGATGGGCCGTAAAGGGACAAGATAGATATTCTGAGAAGATGGAAATGATCTAAAACTGGATTTGGGGACGGCTGTACAACACCACAATTTGCTGAATATCCATGAACTGTACGCTTACAAGCCGATCCTCACTGGCCATTAAATTGTCCAAATAACTGCCAAAGTATGCATTTATTTTTGCTAACCTAACTGCCAAAGTATGTATTTATCTGTGCTATTTTTATGAAAACCAAATAGGGAACATATGTAAGAGAAAGGTCAATCTTCACAATTATTTCCTACCATGTCCGTGATTTACTTCCTTCCTGCCACTGCTCTCCTAACAGCTCTCTCAGGGGAAGTAAGCAAAACCCCAGGGAGTTAGGATTATAAAGCATGACAAACGCTGGCCTAAGTTCTCTCATCAGGCACCTGTGGGGTCCCACAAAGAATCTCTAATCAACCACGAGAGAGCATCAGCAGTATTTCCCCATATACATAGTACACGCTTATTCCAACTCTCACTTCTTGAATCTATCAAAGCATTCTAGCTTCTGCCAATGCTAAGAGTTATCCCATAGACAGTATTTTACACCATATTGATGTTATTTCTTGATTCTTACTAGCTCTTAACAAATACCAACACACAATAATACATAAATCCACACTTACCAAAAGAAAAGTCCGGACTGTTCTTATTTTGTTAAGTTCAAGAAGCAATTTTTGTGCCTTCTCATGGTTACTACAATATTCATCATAGATACGAAACTTGTCTTTCTGTGAATTCAGGTAAGAATAAATTAGAATCGTTTTATTCACCACCTTGAAATTTTAACCTATGTGATCGATATGCAGACACAAGTGGTCTTTTATGTTTCAAGATCTGTGCTGGGTGTATGTACGTGTGTAAATTTTATTTTTTCATTTTCTATGATTCATGAAGGATAGCCTAGAAAAGCAGAGAGACATACATAAATTTCACTCCATAGTGATGAGTGTACTAATAGATAAATGAACCCAAAGGTGGCAAAGCAAAAAGAGAATACCGAGCCTTGCTGTGAAGATTCGATACAGATTGGAAAAAGAAAGTAACATCTGAGCAAAGTTCAGTGAGATGAATCCATGACTCCCAGGCAGAGAGAGAGAAGAAAGTCATTTTAGAGAGCGGGCAAAGCATTTGCCAGATCATACTGACAAACTGGAGAATATCTCACAGTGAGTAACGAAGATAATGACAGACCCCAAAGACATCACTCGTGAGAGGTCATTTCAGAGAGAAATATTTGTTAGTATAGAAAAGTCAGGAAATAGAAGCTACTTCCAAATAGCATCATATTGTAAAGGACTGACAATTCTATGTAGCTCCAAAACACTAAGACCATCTGGTAGACAATTGCAAGGGCAGTGTCCAGCTTCCAGATTCAGGATCAGTATAGAAACTTCCTAACATTAGAGGTGTCACTAAAAGTGATCATAGCAATAAAATGAGCAGCCTTCACAGACACATAGAGGGGATTCTTGCCTCCAAATAGTGGGAATTTTACCATCATTACCCCTAAGCTCCCTCTCTCTCACTTGTGAGATTTTTCTCCAGTGGCTTATCTATCAACGCAACATTAACTAAAGAGGAAGACACAAAGAAGGATTGATCAAATATTAATACAGAAATGTGCCCTTTGAAATTTCAAAGGCATGCATTTAGAAACACTGGGTGCTATTTCATACAGCCAGCAGAGAATGTATTGAATTACTTATCACAAGAGATAGCAGGCACCGGAAAAAAAAAAACAAAAAAACTTCAGAAATAGTTTAGCTAAATTCATGGATGACAGATTCATAACGTGTTACTAAGGAAACGGATGTCAGGGTGCAAGATTCCCATGTGCAGGCCTGGACTCGGATAGCAACTACTCCAGCTGGCAGAAGGGCCTGATTCTTTCAATTCTTTTGTGAAAGGGGGAGCAGGCTTGAGTAAGTGGACACAGACGCCCCTGGCGTACAGCTGTGCCCAAGAGAAAACCTCTCCCTTTAATATAATTATTTTTATGAAATATGTTCTGATTATAAAGAGAACACCTACAGAGCTGACTCACTCCCTATGGATAGATCTACAGACTATACATAGAAATCTTTATAAAGACTAAATGGACAATTAAAAATACACAAACTATTATTTCTATGACAAAATCTTCTTACACGTTTTTAAATAAAGCATTGTCTAGCATTTTGATAAATCCGTAAGTTCAAATTGGCATTCTCAAAATGGGCATCAATGGATTGGTATAAATAGCCACACACTTTCCTTTTTGTTACTATGAATGCCCTTTAGTTCTGAAAGTAATTTTTGCTATACACGGGGCTTTGTACTTTGCAAACTAAAGTACTTCGCTTAAATAATTTCAGGTTTTGTGTATAGAAAGATGAAAATGATCATCTGGGCACAGGATATGTAATTTGAAACAACTCAATACTAGATTGTTACTCCTTCTGTGCTGCTCAGTACAACTTTCTGAGAAACCATCCTTGAGGAAACACCAGTTGCAGGCCCACTGGGTTTGTTCACCTCTGGGTCTGTTGCAAGTCTGTGGACAAGGGAACATTCTGACTAATAAAAGCTCGTCGTGCCATTATAAGAGCAAAGATTTTCTGCCTCAAAAGAAAAATGCTCTATGTTTGAGAGAAACATAAAAATCCATTCATTATGAACAGCCTGAATATTCATTAGAATTCAAAGCTACAGATGCGAAGAACTAACTTGTCCGGGCAAAGAAAAGGCTGTTTATTCTTTACTGAGTGAAAAGGATGATGTGAGGCACTCTCCCCTTTTCTGGCTCTAAGTGGAAGATTTCCCTGGCCTTAAAAGACCCCAAACTTGCGGTGTCAGATTTTACTTCTAAATGCTAACTGCACACATGCTACTATGCCAAAAGTTAAACCTTAAAAACTAGGGGGAAAGATCTTTGAAAATAAAAATGTATCTTACAAAGTGAAGAAAGCAGGTCCCCACGTCGTGCTGAGCACTGGGTTCAGGATGTAAGCATTCTTCCACAACTTTTAAGAATTCTTGATGTACTACAAGGATATCCTCGATGTTTGAGAACAACATCTGTAAACAGATAAATGTCTAAGTAAGTGTCCTTAGTGAAGCAAGTTAAAAAAATAAGTCTGGGAGAGCGTACTATTCTCTCTCCAAGCTGAAAACCCCACATCCGTGCCTTCCTCCCACCTGGTGGCAGAGCCCTGATTTTGCCTGAACTCCTCCCCCTCTCCAACAAAAAACAGGATACCAAGCTTGGATCTCAGGCAGAGGTCAGAGTGGCCCAATCCAAGCACAGCAGTCCCCCTCTCTCCTCC
Organism: Loris lydekkerianus; assembly: GCA_963574355.1. Lineage (NCBI taxonomy): Eukaryota > Metazoa > Chordata > Mammalia > Primates > Lorisidae > Loris > Loris lydekkerianus. The sequence goes on along the minus strand of CAUYPK010086000.1, from coordinate 36,350 downwards.
ACGATGGCTGTAAGGAAATGAGATTTGCTGACAGGCTCTGCAGGGAAGGGTGCCTTTGAAGAAGGGCACCCTGGAACGGACAATCCTTTTCTCCCTCTGAAAGGTGCCATGTGTGGAAATGACAGGTGAGACAGCGACAGAGTCCTTCCCCAGCATGGGAGGAGCCAGCAGATGGGCAAAGCTGGTAACCAGGTGGCAGGGAGTAGCTAGAGGGGACCCAGCAACCCTGGTGGCTTCCTTGGGTCACTAGTGCTAGACTTTCTCTTCTGTTTGGAGTCCCTAATATGTGAGCAAAAGTGTCTCCAATTCCCAAAACTGGGACAACCTAAGCCAGGATATGGAGAGGCTGCACGGTGGATTACATTCATAGTACGCAAAGACAGGTAAGATCACTCTGCCTTCAGTCAATCTAAGACAGGGACCAAACCATTGATGTTTGTATCCCCATGACGGGTAAGACTGAAACTGCAAGAGCAGACAACCTAAGACAGGGGCTATCTTTTTCCGCCATACAAAAAACAAAAGAGGGAATTGTTGGGCCCTGCCATGTGCCTGAGGCCTAGTGCAACTTCCCGAGCCTGACTAGAAGTAGATCCATCTAGCTACTTCCATGTAGCAACGACTCAGCAAGGCCTGGCCTGAAACTGCCTCTACCTAGATACAGCCAACATGGTACCATGCCACTGGCCCAACCCTGTCACGCATCTCATCCCCCGCCTTCTTTCCCCACCCCTTCCCCTCACTCTATATAAGCGGCTGCTTGACGCAATAAAGTTGAGTTCCTGCTTAAAAAAAAAAAAAAGAAAGAAAGAAATGAAATCAGAAAGGAAGAGCAAAGAGAGGGAAGGAGGGAGGGGAGTGGGGCTTTTGTGTGTGCCACACCTTTTGGGCGCAAGACAGGACTGTAAGAGGGACTTTACCTAAAAAGTGCAATCAGTGTAACCTGGTTTATTGTACCCTCAATGAATCCCCAATAATAAAAAATGAAGAAAAAATAAATATGTGCCTGAGGCCTAGTGCAACTTCCCGAGCCTGACTAGAAGCAGATCCATCGAGCTACCTCCGCGTAGCAACGACTCAGCAAGGCCCGGCCTGAAACTGCCTCTACCTAGATACAGCAATGTGGTACCATGCCACTGGCCCGACCCTGTCACTCACCTCTTCCCCCGCCTTCTTTCCCTGCCCCTTCTCCACAATAAAAAAATAAATAAATTCAAAAAAAAAAAAAAAAATCCAAAAAAAAAAAAAAAAAAGATAAATAAAAAGAAAGGGACCCATGAAGAGAGGGCACATTCATTTGTTTACCTCCAGGAGCCTCCCAGGTTCCCAAGAAAAGACTGGAGAACAATCTCTCCCGGCAGGGTGAGCACAAAAGCAGCTGTTGTGAAGCACACTTAGAGCCCTCTGTTCCCCTCTGTTCCCCTCATGATGGCTTGCCCTCAACTGAAACTACTTTACAGAGACTAACGTGGGAAGGGAAATACCTAACTCCAGCCCACTGCAGCCTTCCCTGTGTTGGAAGGAAAATTCTCAGCTCCATTCTCCTCCTGCCTTCTCACCTCACCTGTGTTGGGAAAGGTGCAGGGCTGAGAAGGTTTCGTGAAGGTCTCAGCCCAGGGGCATAGATTTACTCAAAAAATGAGGCATAATTATAAAATTAGGAAAGGCTTACTGCCAGAGATACCTCTCTACCACATCGGCAGGGCTACTGTATTATACCAGGAGATTAAAACTGGAATAATTGCGAATCACAGACTTCAAAAAGAAATGGTCTCTAGGGAAACCCAAAAAACAGGAGAGACAAAACAAACAAACAAGCAACAACAACAAAACAAACAAACAAGCACACAGGAGAAAGTTCTATCGTCTGACACCTGTAGATGGAAGAGACAGGACACAGTAGCCCAGTAAACAGGAAGGCTCCCATGGGGGCTGCCGACCTCAGTTCTTTCTACGTAGTATCTTAGGGATGGCTTCAAACAACAACAAAAAATTACAGTCCATCATACTAAAAGGAAGAAACACAAATCAGCAATATCAGTAGACAGATGGGAATGTGGAGAAAGAATCAGAAGCAAACGCCAGAAATCAAAAATGTTGTCACGGCTCTTCAATATGCAGGGTGTCCAAACAGTCACCCCTAAAGTCACGATACTTGTAGAGAGAAAAGGAAGCCTGGTCCACTGTCCGGGAACATGGAAATTTGTGCAACCACTATGGACAACAGCATAGAGGTTTCACAACAGTTTAAAATGCAATGCTGAGAGGCCAGATGGCTGACCAAAGATCCCAGGTGCAAGATCATCTCAGAAAGATGGAAATGTTTTAGATGAAAAAGAAAAACAAACAAACAAAAACAAGCTGTCGTCTGTCAGGTGTAGTTCAGAGGGGAAGTGCCGGGACCTATAGAAGATTCCGTGAGAAGTGGCAGAGCACAAGGAAGGAGATATCAGCCAAGGACATGCTCTGCCCCAGAAGGCCCAGGCCCCGCGGGAAGGCAGGTGGGAAGCCGGTGTCTCCGTCCCACCATCTCTGCCCATCAGCAGGCTCCTGAATGCTGCACAGCTTTTCTACCTCACACGTCTGAAAGCTGCTGCTGCCAGGGAACCGGGATCCTCTGGACACCACACACACCTGCCAGCCCTGTGCAGCTTTCCCCACCACAGACCCAACCAAGACGACAGGCCCCACACCGCTTCTCCACCCGGTGGGGCTTTGCCCTTCTAACTACGCCAGCATTGAAGTAAAACTTATGTGAGTAAGTCAATTACTTTCTTTGGCAGGTATTGGATATAAATGATTTGAATAACACTTGCATACAATACTTTGAGCAAAAATATTATTGCATAGTACATAAAGCTTCAAAAGGACTTATCAGAAGTTCCTGGTCAGGTAATTTTTGCAATAAAGAAAAACATTACCAATTAAGAAAAAATAATTCTGACTTAAAATTTTATAGTAGAATAGCATTACTCTTATTCTGAATATCCAATTATTCTAGAAGTTCCAACATTTTTAGGATATTTTGTTCTTTGTTAGAATTTGGCATAAAAGTTCATTAAGCTTACTTTTTGGTTGTCATCTTAAAATAACTTGTCATTATTTAGTATAATTGCTTTTTTAAAGCAGATTTTTATTTTTATTAATAGTTATCTGAGGTAGACCTAATGGGAGGAAGAAATGTGAGTTATCTCAAAACGGAAAGAAGTAGAGAACATAATAGTAGTTGAAGTTTAAATATAAATTTAAATCATTTATGTTAATTCTTTTGCTTTAACTGGGAAAATACCTGTAAGGAACATATTAACATAAATGAGTGAATAAATTAAAAAAGATAGTTAACTTTATTCAATTCTCCTTCAATTTTAAATAATACTATTGCAGAAACTCTTAAATTTTAATTTACAATACATTTTTTTCCTTTTTAAGACTTTGTTGTGTGTATCAAAATATCGTGATAAGATGTTAAACATCCTATATTCTTTCTTGATAAGGGATCAAGTGCAATTAATACTGGACAAAGAGATTAAACAAAATTCAATCGCAGGAGTAAGCAGGACAGATAATAAAATATTAGAGATAAGTCATTAATTAGATTACTATCAAGTTTATTTAGCTTAATTGCAACAGCCCTAGCAAAAAAGTACCTGCTTACATACAATTATATTTAGTATACATTAGTGTATGTGTATACATTAATCTTCATTTATGTTTTTGCCATACATACATGGAGGCGATTTAATTAAACAAGACATTCAATGAGCTATCATTGAATGGTTACTTGAATAGTTAAAATAATTAAACAAGTTGATTTTCAAGCATAGACATATTTAATTTTTTATAATATTCCTATTAGCTGAAATATTGCATGAAATACATTATTGTCTAAAATTGAACTAGTGTTAATAGAAATGAATAAAATAGAAAAATCTTAAATTTTTGTCTTTAATTCAGAAGGAATACTTAAGGTTATTTCTGAGTGAAATCTACTATTGATTAAAACTTTATACACATGTAGTATTCATGTATTTCTCCTCAAACTTTTATTCAATAATTTTAACATCTATTGGCAGAGCTTTCCTAAAAAAAGTTAATACTGTGAATTTTCCAAATGGTTGTTTGTGTCTCTTTTTTCTTCTTGTATTAAATTAAATTCTTCTCTAATGAATAGTTTTCCATTTATTTAAGTGATGACTTATTAATACACATATATATATATGTTATTTTGAACACATGGTATATGTTTTACTTTATGGATTATAGTTTAAAACTATTGTTATTGTGTTGCTTAAATTGTTTTGAATTGGACCATCAGTAGTTCAGTTAAGATGTGTCCTGTATGCTTTCTACGTGTCTTTGTCCTTTTCTGAGATCTTATTTCTTTCACCATTAGATGTTTCAAGATCCCATAGTGTTTTCGGCCTCAGCTCTGAGGTCCATTACTTCTCCAAGAAGTTTAATTTCCTTTATTGGAGAATAAAGTTTAGCAACCAAATTGAGGCATTTGTACTCAGTACTATTGATGTTACAGATTAGCACTTTCTATAGTGGAAATAACCATAAGATGTTTGTTACCACCTCTCTTTCCCTTTATATCTACTTCTCTGTGTTATCATAAAACAAGTGTCCTTAATTATTTGGTTTAAGAACCTTTAATTTTGCAAGATTTAACGCATATGTCATACATTTCAAGTAGGCAAAATTTCCAGGGACTAAAGCAGCTCCCTTTATTATATAAGTGACTATTATCATTTTCATTTTATAGATAAGTAAAGTAAGGTAGAAAAAGGTTAAGTCAGTGGGTCTCAACTGGGAGTAATTTTTGTCCCCAGAGGATATTTGGTAACATACAAGGATATTTACATTTTTCACAGCTAGGGAATATTATTGGACTAGTATCTAGTAAATAGAGGCCAGAAATGTGGTTAAACACCTTGCGATACCCAAGATAGTTCCCCTACCCTGCCTACCAAGAAATAATTATCCAAATTGTTGATAGTTTGAGGTCTAGCAACTCTGTATTAAATAACTAGATTAAATTCACACAACTAGTAAATGGAGGATCTGAGATTTTAGTCCAGGCCATTTTCTCTTTTGGTTTCATTTCCACAAAATAGAAAATTACGGTTCAATTCTATGTTCAACACTAGTAGCCAAGTCCACACTGTTTTTTTCAGTCACCGTTATCATTATAAAATATTATTTCATTCATCTCTAAAATTAATTTCTGCAAAAATATTCACATATTTTTAAAAATCCATATCAGATTATAATATTCCCTTCTTCTCAACACTTACGTGTCACCACACCCCACTTAGAATATAATCCTAACATCTTAAAACACGCAAATCTAACTCTTCTCAATCAAGGCTACTACCACTACTCAAGAATGTTATACCATATTTATTCATATTAGTTAAATATTAGACACAAACTACTTCTCCTTCACAAATGAATAGAAAACAAACCACAAAATAGAATGAAACTTAACAATAAAATTAAATAACCTAACAATACACCCAACAACATCTATAGAAGGGAAGTCACATCTATAACATAGTGCAAAGGAAACTAGAAATAAGTTATTTATTTGACACATAGTACAATGACTAGAGAATGCAAATATAAGGGGATCTAACTTGCCTGCAAGTCAGAACGTGCAACAAATATTGCTTGGAAAGAGAGAAAAGCAGAAGAGATGGTATACAAAGTACAGCAAAAGCAAAGGATATCCTTGGAGTGATGGAACTGTTCTATATCTTGATTGTGGAGATGATAAACTGACCATACGCACATGTCAAAATTCATCCAACTGCATACCTAAAACAGATGCATTTTACGGTATATAAATTATGCCTCAATAATGAAATCCATGTTAATTTGCATATGAAGTATGCAATAAACAGAAAATATTATAATATACATAAACTAAACAGATGTGTATATCCAATGTATGAAAATGTGAATTAAAGGTTGGTATTCATCTTCGGAAACCTATTACTCCCACTCTCTGTATGTATCTCACATAAACTGCAGAGTTATTTGGTTAAAATTTCATTACAGGTAAATCATGTAAAAGATGACCCTGGTAAAGAAGTATAGAATCAGAAGTGTGCTGCTTAAAATTTAACATAGACACTTAATCGTTAAAATTATGACTATGTCATTTCCTGTCACATTGATTGTCCTAGAAGATAGCTTTAGGGTAGCTCCTACCTTAATTCATAAAATATGTTCATAAATAAGTCATTTTTTAACTGTCAAGAATTATCAGAAAATGCCAAGGTTGAACTAGTTTTTTTCCTAAAACAAAACAAACAAACAAACAAAAAAACACCGATCATTCATATTTTGGTTGCATATAAATTGTACCTTCATTTGCATCATGAATTTTTTTTCATCAGTGACCTGAATGTAAACACCAAATTTCTTGAAATAAATTTCACTTTGTAATACAACCAAAGTAAGAAAAAATTACATTAAGGGTTAAAAAAATTCATGAAGTATCCTCTTAAGTTCTGGTGTTGTACAGCACTGCAGGGCGACTATCACTAACAATAATATAGTATAGATTTTCAAATAGCTGGAAAGAAGACATCGAATGTTCCTAACACAAACATAGGGAAATATTTGAGATAATGGATGTGCTGATGACTCCCAATCCACTGACTATTTTACGTATATTGCAACATCACTCTATACTCCACCAATATGGACAGTATTATGTGTTGTTCTAAGAAATTTTTAAAATATTATGAAATGCAAATTAAATTAAATGCATTTAATATTTGAAATTAAATGCAGTATGCAGTATTTTGGTGAAGTTGCACAGGGAGATTAATAAGCAAGACATTTTCGGGAAAAAATAATGTATTAGTTTCCTATGTCTTCTGCAACAAATTATCATAAACTTGGTGACCTAAAATAATAGATATTTGTAAATTCACAGTTCAAGAGGACAAATTCCCCAAATCATTTTCATTAGGTTGAAATAAAAGTGTCGTGTCTGCAGGGCCCCCTTCCCTCAGGAGATCCCAAGGACGTGCCAGTTCCTTGGCTCTTCCAGCATCTACTGGCTGCCCGGAGGCCTCCCTGACCCCGACACATTTCCCTCTTCCCTGGAGGAAATTTAATCTTCTGCCATTTGTGGTTGCATTTAGTGTATACCCAGAAAATCTAGGAAGTCTCTCCACCTCATTTAATCACATTCTCAAAGATCGAAGATCCTGTTTTGTTTTGTTTCGTTTTTTTAAGACAGAGTCTTGCCCTGTCACCTATGCTGGGGTGCTGTAACATCACAGCTCACAGCAAACTCAAACTTCTGCACTCAAGTGATCTTCCAGCCTCAGGGTCCCGTGTAGCTGGGACTACAGCCAACTGCCTGTGCACCAAACTAATTATTCTATTTTAGTAGAGATGGGGTTCTGCTCTCACTCAGGCTGCTCTCAAACTCCTGAGCTCCAGTGATCCTCTACCTCGGAGTCCCAGAGTACCAGGATTACAAGTGTGAGCCACAGGGTCCTATCTCAGAAATTTCTTAAAAAGAAAAGAATTATTTACACATTACAGACATTTGGACCTAATATAGGGGGGCATCAAGTATTCTGCTTACCACAACTGATAATATTTTCATGGGAGGGTGACAACTCACTTTTGGTGTCCGAGAGGAGCAAGGCTAAGCCTCGGTTTCCTTCCCAAGTGTTTCTTCTCCATTCAGGCACCTAAAGCCCTTGCCTTTCTGTAGTTATATGTGTGTAAATGACTCACTTCGATCAGTGGCAGGAGCATCCCTTCTCTAATTCATCACGTATTTTATCATCTATCACACTGACGAGGAGTTAGAAACAGAAGCAGTCCAGTTGCATGAGGCCATCAGTGACAATGAGAGAATCTGAATGTCACTTTGCTTTCCAGAAATGGAATGGTTGTTTGGCTTAAACCTGACTTCGTCATTGGATTTTCAGCTATACTTCTTTGCATTAAATTGTATTTATTTTTTCTCTAATGATTTCCATATGTATTTTTAACTTATCAAAACCTATCTTAAGTTAGTATTGGATCATATTATATGTAATGCTGGAGCATAGTAGCTGTTTAGTGACATTTTCTATTCCTTCTTAGAGTTACTATTATTTTCATAAATGTTACAAATACATAAATCATAAATATAATTATAGAGCATTATCTATTAATATTTTGCTTTACACAGACATGTTTTTAAAGGACATAAAAAGTAACAAAAATAATTTCATTTTAATTTTTAAAAATTTTCAAAATATTAAGGGGGTAGAAAAGTTTTTGTTTCATGGATCCAGATATAACACTGCAGTCAGGGCCTTCTGAGTGCCCCAGACAGTATGAATTGTACTCAATAGGTAAGTTTTTATCCTTCTCCTCCCTCACCTTCCCTCCCTACTTAGATTCCAAGGTGTTTGGAACTCCTTTTGCCCATGTGGATCCATCATTTAGCCTCCACTCACTGCCGAGAACAGGTGCTGCTCTCTTCATTTAGAATAATGGTCTCCAGTTCCATCCATGTTGCTGTGAATGATGTCATTTCATTCTTTTCTATAGCTAAATAGTACTCCACAGACCTGTGTGAGTGTGTGTATGTGTTTATAGATAGATAGTTGTAGGTGGTACGGTTCTATATCTTTGCACATGTGAATTATTCTGCAAGAAACATTTGAATGCAGGTGTCTTTTTTTCCATTTTTAAAATTATTATTAAATCATAGCTGTGTACATTAATGCGATCATGGGGCACCATAGTCTGGTTTTATAGAACTTTGACACATTTTTTATCACACTGGTTAACATAGCCTTCCTGGCATTTTCTTAGTTATTGTGTTAAGACATTTATATTCTACATTTACTAAGTTTCACATGTACCCTTGTAAGATGAACCGTAGGTGTAATCCCACCAATTACCCTCCCTCCGCCCATCCTCCTCCCTCCCTCTGAATGCAGGTGTCTTTTGATAAAATGATCTTTTTTAGGTAGATAAACAATAGTGGTATTGCAGGATTGAATGGTGGGTCAGTAATAGCTTTTTGAGAAACCCCATCTATAGTGTTTTTTTTTAAAAAGTAGTATTTTATATTTATTAAAATTTAACCCTTATTCCAGTTGTATTTACTGTTACTGCTTTTCATTTGTTCTTGTGGATTTGAGATTTCATTTGGTGTCAATGTTCTTTAAAATCAGAGATTTCCTTACATTTCCTCTATGCAACTCTTGTTTTTGTGAATATTTTTTACTGAATCTTCATTTTTAAATGATATATTTTCTAGATATATAATTTTTTTTTTTTTTTTGAGACAGAGCCTCAAGCTGTTGCCCTGGGTAGAGTGCAGTGGCATCACAGCTCACAGCAACCTCCAACTCCTGGGCTCAAGCGATTCTCCTGCCTCAAACTCCCAAGTAGCTGGGACTATAGGCACCCACCACAACGCCTGGCTATTTTTTGGTTGCAGCTATCATTGTTGTTTGGCGGGCTCAGGCTGGATTCCAACCTGCCAGCTCAGGTGTATGTGGCTGGTGCTTTAGCCGCTGGAGCCACAGGCACCGAGCTAATATATGATTTCTAAGTTGACCTTTTCTTCAGGAACACAAATATATTACTACGTTTTTCTGGCCTGTTTTGGTTTCCTTCTTTGTTTTTAATTATTATGGCCACATGACTGTTGCATATTTATATAGGGTAAGTGGGAAATTTTGATAAAAGCGTACACTGGGAGTTAATGAAATCAGATGACCTCAGTCATCTGCCACTGATTTGTGTCAGGAACATTTCAATTCCACTATTTTAGTCACCTTAAAGTTCACCCTACTTACTTTTTATTGTAATCAAATTGTTGTGCTATCAAGTATTATTTATTTCATCTAATGATTTAACTATATATTTGCACACATTAACCATCCCTACTTTATCTCCCCTCCCAGCCGCAGCATCTACCAATGGGAACTTGTAAAATCTGTCTTCTGTGGTTGGTTTGTTTCAATTAACATAATATTCTCTAGTCCCATCCATGTTGTTGCAAATATCTGGATTTCACTCTTTTTGCAGCTGTATAATATTCCATTACATATGTGTACCATAAGTTCTCTCTCCATTCATCCAGAAATGGGCAATTAGGTTGATTCTAAGTCTTGGCTCGTGTGAACAGTGTGACAATAAACCAGGAGTGCAGGTATTTTTTCAATGCCCTCAATTCTCCTCTGGATGTATACACAGCAGTGGAAATGCTATGTCATATGGTAGTTGTATTTCCACTTTTATGGGTAACCTCCCACCATTCTTCATTGTTCTACTCCTTACACCCCCACTAACAGTGCATAATATGTCCCTTTGCTCCACATCCTGGCCAGCATTTGATACTGCCTATTTGATAAAAGCCCCTATGAGTGGGGTGAAAAGATATCTCACTGTAGCTCTGAATTTCATTCATCTGCTGACTAATGATATTGAACATCATTTTATCTACTGGTTAACCATTTGTATGTCTTCTTTTGAGAAATGTCCCTCCAGATTCTCCACCCATTTTTTTTTTTTTTTTTTTTTTTTTATTGTTTCAGGTTAATTAGAGGGTACAACGTTTGCATTTGTTAGGTACGGTCTCTCTTATAATTGTGTCCCACTCCCAAGAGGAGTGCCATGCACCTTAACATTGGCCCATTAAGAGGGAGCACAACCATCCCTCACCCTCCTTTCCTCTCCTCCCTCCCTCTTTCCCCCGCCCCCCACCTTGAACTGATCTGAGTTTTTCTCTTATGTGGATGTGTATTAGATTGTTCTGTCCATTTTCAGTAAGCTTTTCTGATTTTGCTATTGAGTTGCTGGAGCTCCTTTTATATGATAAGTAACACTCCTTTCTCAGATGGGTAGTTTGCAAATGTTTTCTCCCATACCGTGGTTGTCTCCAGCGTTTGCTGATGTTCCGTTCCTGAACGGTAGGGTTTTAGCTTGATGTGATCCCATGTGCCCAATTGGCTTGGGCTGCCTGTGCTTCGAGGCTATTACTCAAGACGTCCTTGACCAGATCTATGTCCTGAAGCATTTCCCCAATGTTCTATTTTAGTAGTTTCATAGTTTCAGGTCTTAGATTTTAGTTGTTTATGCATTTTTATTAGACTTTTATATAGAGTGAGAGATAAACGTCTCCTTTCATTCTTTTGTATCTTTACTGAAGGGACTGTCCTCTCCCCTCTGTATGTCCTCAGCTCCTTCATTGAAGATGAGTTCTCTATAGCTGTGCAGATTTATTTTGGGGTTCTCTATTCTGTTCCATTGGTCTATGTGCCCATACGCCTGCACTATGCCATTTTGGATATTACAGCTCTGCAGTATAATTTGAAGTCAGGTAATGTGATGCCTCCAATTTTGTTTTGTTTGCTCAGGGCCAGAATGGCCCTTGTTGGTTTTGGTGACAAATTTATCCACGGTATGTAATATATCATTTTTATCTTGATTCTTTCAGGCCTTTCTCCTTATATTTGGTTTGAAAAAAATTGGCTATGATGTACCTGGTGTACACTTGTTTCTGGATATCCTGTTAGATCTTACATCTTTGCTAAGGTTCTTATATGTAATAAAAGAGTCTATGTGTGTACCATATATATAACCAAATATATAAATCGTTTAGTTAAATACCTTCAAATATAATTTTTCCCTTTTTTCCTTTCATTTTCTGAGCATAAAATTCTATGCAGATTTGATATTATACAGTGGGTCACTGAGGCCTATTTTTTCCCCTAAATCTTCCTTCTCTTTGATATTTAGATGATATGATATCTACTAATCCATCTCAGATTACTAAGTATTTCTTCTGCCTTTTTGATTCTAATGTTAATTCTACTTACTATAGTTTTCATTCCAAGTATTTGGCTTCTCAGTTTTCAAATTTTATTTGCTTATCTTTATAGTTTAATTTCCTAAAATTTCTTACAAGTAAATTCATTATACTAACCATATTGTTCTTCAAGTCTTAGAGCATGTTTGTAATAGGCAGTTCAATTGCTACCAATAGCCGTGTTATCTTAGACGTGTTTTTTATTGACTATTTAGTTTTCTAATTATATGTTACATTTTTATGTTTCTCAGGATGCCAGTTGTGTTCATTTCTCTCATGTTCTGCTCATTGCTGGTCTTTATGGAATAGTAGATAACCTGAATTCTGTGCTCTTTTTCTAAGCATCATTGAGGGTTTTTTGGTTTATGTTATTTTTAGTGTCAGGCAGTTTATTACAAAAGAATAAAGTTGACCCTTCTGAAGCATGCTTTTATTTTTTTAATTTCAATTTTTATGTTTACCAAGTATAGAGATGCTTTAGCTGTAGGGCAAGAATTACATTTCTCTTAAAATGTGGACTTTCTTGGGTATAAACTAAGAAACTAAGATATTTTGGGAGAGCCCTCCTCTATGACACACCTAGTGTACACTTCTTTTTGATTTATCCTACTAACTCTTTGCTAAGATACCTACACATAATAGTGTGTGTGTAAATAACAAAGTAAATCAAACTCTCTCAAATATGAAAACACTAATATCACCACACCATGTAGCCTCTGAAATTTTCCTAAAAATCGTTTATTTCTTCTTTTTGTTTAATACAATTTTGCTTTCATGTACGTACGTTTTATTTCTCCCGAGGGATCCCACTTTCCATTTTTCTTATCCTATTTTAGGACTCCCAAGTATGTTGACAATGTATTGTCTTATTTTGTTTATATCTGCTTTACTCTTTGTAGTTAAGTTTGTCTTCATAACTTTATCTGATACCCAAATTTTATTTTTATTTTTATTTTTTTCTGGTATTATTGCAGATTAAAACACTTTTTACAGTAGGTGATACCAACATAGTAGCAGGTTCCCTGACAGAAATACCAAATAGAAAACATACACACCAAAATAGCATTGTAAGAACTCTAATAACCAGCTAGAAACTGCGGCAACCAACTAAACATCTGCAAAGGAAAACACCTCACTTAAACACGGTAAAAATATGTAGTGGCATTTTTGCTTCAAATTGCCCTACCACATTTCATACTAAATGAAGGTCTATCTCCTATTATCTCTTAATCTTAATTTGATGTTGGTTTTGTTATTTTTGTGAATTGATTGATTTTTAAAAATTTAAATAATCTTTATATTTCAGTAATTTATGAATAATTATTGCAAGATATATATGTGCATGGAAATATAAGTAAATAGCTTATTTTAACATTACTTTATTTTTTAATCACCTGTATCCTATTGATAAATCTGATTTTCATTGTGTTTTTATATTTTCATGCTTTATGTAAAGAGGTTCAGAAAATATAGTTGTTTAAGGAAGAATAAGTAAACTGTTATCTTAATGTGGTATGGATTTTTTGCCTTTAATTCTTATTTATAATAATTGTTATAATTGGACACATCATATCATTTTAGTTAAAAATAAGACATAAAATTACTGTTAGGTATATTCAGTCTCATTTTTATATAAACCTAAAAATGTTTTCGTAGCTTTTTACAGGTATCATTTTAATATAATTAGCCCAAGACTTCATTCTTTTCACATCATTGAACATGTTTCCAGACTTATGGGGTTTCACTGAACTACAAATGTAAAAGGATACTGTGAAAAATGTTTCCATAATAGCTGTTAAAATAGTTTATTAAATTTTTCACAGAAATTGTAGGGAAAAGCTTTGGTTTTTTAAAATCTTCCTTACATTCATTTTTCAATCCATCGTTTATGGGAATATGATTTCTTCCTGGTGTCCACATCATACATTTGTGTTATACACATAGATGAATTGTTTTCCATTACGATGTTTCTCCAAATCATTTTAGTCAGATATTAGCTCAATATTTTTTCTTTCTTTCCCAACACAGAATGAGTAAAAGTTTGTCCCGCCCCTGGCCTTTCACTCTCTCATGCATTGTTTTCAAACATCACGATATAAAGACGTTAATCGTAAGTTACCATTTCCCTGCTCACCATAGCTACATTTCATGTGTATTTACTGAGATATAAACGTGTTCCTCCAGGACATATGTAATACCAGTTCTTTGGCAATGTTGAGTGCACATAAACAATGAGTAAGTTGAAATTTGGCTGTGTCTGTGAATTTTTACTTGTTCCAGTTTATAACTAGGGAAACGTTTCTATGTGTTATTCAGTGAAACCTCGTGCTAGTCTCCACAATGGGTGTTGTATAAAGAAAAGAGGTTTATTTGGCTCATGCTTCTGCAGGTTGTACAAGAAGCAAGGTACCATCATCTGCTTCTGGTGAGGACCTTAAGCTTTTACTCATGGTGGAAGGTGAAGGTGGAGCTGCCCTGGTAATGGAGGCGGAGGGACAAAGCTCTTCTTAACACCCAGTTCTGGCCTGAACCAACACAGCAAGACCTCCCTCTCTACCATGGGGAGGGCTCCACGCCAGGGAGGGAGCCACCCATGACACAAACACCTCGCACCAGGCCCACGCTGGGGATCAGATTTTAACATGAGGTTTAAAGGGGCAAATATCTAACGTATACCAAACTTCTGTCCCATATAATTGGTTGCATTCCCAGTAATGAGTCTCTTCTCTAAATAGAAGACTTGCTGTTCCTATACAGAGATAATGAGGAAAATGTACAGGAAATAGTGACCACCTCTTCTTTTATTGCATATGAAAAATGAAAAATTGGTTCTGTAAAATGTTCAGATAAGTTCTTAAGGAACTTGAAATTTAATGCTATTAATGAAAACTCAGGTTTTATAAGTCATGTAAATGAATGTGCTCACTTTGATTTTATTTGCCAACCACATCTGAACTGAACATGAAAAATTTAATTTGCAAATCAGAATTCCTGATATGTTGAGGGCACTAAGAATTCTGTCAATGTTTCAAAAACTCCACAGAATTGAAAATATTATTTTGCAAATAACAAATATACATAGTCATGAAGTTAATATACACCTTGACTTAGAAAACCTAGTAAAAATTAAATTTTTGTAAAACACTTATGGTGACAACTTTTTTAACCTTTAAAAATTCTATCACATTGATAATTCTTTAGACTGTTCACATAGGAAGTGGCTAAAAATTTATTTCTAATATCCATTCCAGAAATAAAATTTTAACTCCTTAATTTTGAATATACATCTGTAATAAACTTCTATGAGACATCAAATGAAAATTTGAAAATTAAACTTTATAAACTAAGTTTACTGATATGGATTAATTATGTCTGCCCTTGATTGAAATATTATAGCTATAATCAAATGGAGAATGGTTCTTTTTTTTTTTTTTTTAAGAGACAGAGTCTCACTTTGTCACCCTCTGTCTGTAGGTTCTGTGCTGTCACAGCTCACAGCAACCTCCAGCTCTTGGGCTTAGGCGATTCTCTTGCCTCATCTCCAGAGTGCTCTGGCTATTTTCTTATTGCAGTTTGGCCAGGGCAGGGTTTGAACCAGCCACCCTGGGTATATGGGTCCAGCGCCCTACCCACTGAGCCACAGGAGCCTCCCAGGAATAGTTCTTAACAACCATGACGTCTACCAATCATGTAGGTTTTTGTTTGTTTTTGTTTTTATTGTGACATATACAGATAAAGAACTACAATATATTATTTTCATTATAATACATACTTCATTTCTCTTTTTATTGACTCCTTAGCATAAATTCCTCTCAAAATAGATGGTCTAAGACAATTTTGGGAATTTAACCCTCTTGCCAGAATTGATTGATACATAAACAGGTGTTCTTTTCCGCCTCTTGTTATTATCTAGAATTACAGAATTTTTTATTTGTATATTTTAACATGAAAACCATTAAAACTTTTTAAATGCAAAAGATAATATGCAATGTTCTCTAACATTCACATGTTTTAAAAATATAATATTTTGAACATTTTCTCAATGGTTTGTGGTAATTTAATAATATGATATCAACTTGTGTTTCTGGAATACATTCTGTTTCTAAAATATTTCTGGGCATTGCATGAAACTTCCAGAATATTTTGAGAGTTGAGTTGCAATCACATGGCCTAATGGATCTGTGTCTGGCTTCTGATCAAACTATTTCTGGGAGTAGTTACATAACAATTATACTTTATAAGTTTATAAAGAGAGTTGAGATTCACAAGAAAGTGATTGTTGACAGATCAGTTGTCCTAAAGCGATGAGATATAGTTTATAGAGATTGGATGCAAATGATCTTCTTAGTTGGTATTGACTATAATTCATGTACAGCTGTTGCTAGTTATGAATTATCTTTACAAACAATCTCTGAGAGAGAGAAAGAGAAAAAATTACAGCAATTGCCCCTAGACACTAGGCTATTGATTTCTGGTGCTTAAATTGTCACAAAAATATAACAGAAAGCCACAACTGAAATTTATTTCTGGTTAGTATGTGTCACAGAGAGATATTTTCACCTTTCCCCCCCCAAAAAAAAAAAAAAAAAATCCCACTGAACCAAGACCAAATTTACCCTTGATAATGAGGTTATTAAGCAATTGTTTCCCTTTTGTTTTCAAACTATTTCCCAATGTGATTCAACTGGATCTGGGAATTTTGAGGGTTTGATTGTCACAATGCAGTGATCTACCTCACAGTAACATTTGTCTTGGAAAACTATGTATTGTTTTTGATAGGAAGTCATGGAAATGGGTCTTACTTGGCTTGAAGAGGTGACAGACTGGAGGGAAGAAACACCAGAGGAGGGGATGAGAATGGAGGTTGAAGAGAATAAAAGCGTGAATTACAAAGGAACAATGACAGCTCTAGACTTCAATTTACAGAGGAGTGTTGCACAAGATAATGATCAGTATCATGTAAATGATTTTGTTGAAATAAGAACCATTCTGATACATACCATTTATTCATCGAGTTACATTTGATTAAATTAACCACAAGGTAAACACTGTTGGAACATAGTTAAAAAAATACAAACAGCACATTAAAAATGAACAAAAATTTTAGATAATGTGGGACTAGCTATGCTATCTGTAGTAATGGACTTACTTTTTCCTGATAAATCTGACACGTTTGTGGGCACAGAACGTTAGTACATGATCTAATACATAATAAACATTACCTCCATGTAGACTCAACTCTTCTGCTCACAGAGAAATATTCAGTTTCGACATAAATCTCACAGGGGTTTATAGTGAAAGAAAATGAATGATCTCTGCAACAGAAAGCAAAAGAATAGGGGTTTTTCAAATCTGAGCTATTTTAAGGTCAATGTTACTGTGGAACATTTTATACTTGGATTCACTCAGTTCACGTTAACCTACATACACACATGGCTGTTACAAATTAGGGAGTCATCTAAACTTTAGGCAAGAAAAATATTATACCTCAGTGACAGATAAAATTCCTTGAAATTCTCATCATATTTATTTTCCTAACTACATCTGAAAATGCGTGACAGTTTAGGCAAGATACCAGGTGAAGCAGCCCTCTGTGGATACAACATGCATAACTTTATTCCAAAAATGGTTGTTGGGAGACGCTTCTATGATAGTCTCTCATGCTTGGGTAGGCTGTGTCCTTTTTTTTTTTTTTTTTTGAGACAAAGTCTCACTATGTCACCCTCAGTAGAGTGACATGGGGATAGGGTGATGGCCACATACACCAAGGAGGCGGGTCAAACCTGGCTGTGTCTATTTTTGATGAGTTTATGTATAGAGCCTTTCTTTCAGGACTTCAAAGTAGAGAGGCCCTGTCTTTCATCCTTTCCTCCTTGGCATAGTGAGATTGTGGCAATGTTATTCTGTGTCTTTCAGAGATTTTGTGCTGTGTTTTTAAAACCCAGATGTTCTGCAATTGCAGAGGTTTATGTATGAAGGTGGATAGTCTGATTCTCAGGCCCAGCTTTCCACCCCATTCTTCTACCAGGATTTTGGCCCTCCTTCTACAGGTGCACATCAGCCTCTGAAGAATGTTTCCAGGACTGATGATATCTCTGTATCTGGCAGAAGCCCTTTCCCCAGGGGGGAAAAACAAATTCCAATTCAAAGTCTTATGCCTTAGGTACAGATCAGCATATACCCGCGTGGGAGAAATGTTAACTTCAGAATGTCATTTCAGCCGCCTCCTGGAATTCCATCATCAGGAAGTTAGTGCTTTCTATTTGGAGGCTCCCTTGACTCTTCGATAATTGTAAGTTGATTTTTTAAATCCAGCTTTCCTAGATTTCTGCTAAGACACACAAGCTACTCCATTGTTGTTCAGTGGAGGTCTCACCAAATTTGTTTCTAAAATGAAAAATACACAAGAACACCTAGAAAATGTAGTAGCAGATGCAATGATTGTAAAGGCTTTATAATAATTTCTACCACAAAGGGCACACAGCTAACATCTGTTGTTGCCTTTGACTTCAGAGAGACTATGCCTGTTTGCCTGGGATTTGGGAAATTCTCAGCATTCTGAACTTATAAGTGCTGCAGCCAGAGACTTCCCTGGAAAATTCAGATGAGTTGATCATGCTAAAGTGAGAGATTAGCAACATTGATTCTTGATGTGGGGAAGTCACGGAAATGTGGAGATTCTGCTCCACCAAAACATACGCCAGAGCGACACAGTGATACTCTGCTCTATGACATTCTGCTCGATAAAAGTAAGGTCATCAGGCCGGGCATGGTGGCTCACGCCTGTAGTCCCAGCGCTGTGGGAGGCCGAGGCGGGTGGATTGCCTGAGCTCAGAGGTTCAAGACCAGTAAAAGTGAGGTCATCAAAGATTCACCCTCAATACTGCTTGTGCTTTCCACAGGGAACATTACAAATATTACTGTGAAATAAATCTTTATTTTCTTTTTTTAGCTTTTCTTTTGCTGTCAGATGCTATTAATTTCATAAGCATGTATGCTTTTCTGCATCATGTGGAAAGACTCTGAGTTTTTAATCCCAGATCCTTTACTGATTATATGCATGAGTTTGGATAAATTTAAAGTAATCTTTGTTTATTCATTAGTAATGCATGAATGTATCTGTTTGCTATATGAATTAAATGAGTTAATATCTATAAGCTCTTAAAACAATGGCTGTATTATCAGTGCTACATAAATATTGATTAAATAAATAAAGTTCAAACACACACATTCATTCATTTTAAAATTTTATAACTCGTTTTCCACCATAAGCGATAGCCACAGTTATTTCTACTGACTGCTTGAATTCACATTTTTGTTATTTATATAAAATTATTCCAGACAGCCGTAGCTTGTAATAAATTTTCATTTTTACATAGTGTTGTATGTTTGTATTAAGCCAGCATTGTCCAGGTTACTCAGAGAATCACACAGGAGTCATTCAAAATTCCACGTGGATGTGTGTATATTTATATGCATCTTGAGGGCACTCTGCCGCACGCTCATGAGTTTTACTACTGCCTTTATGCTGACCTCTTCTAAATCTGCTTTTTTGTGTCTGCTGACCCAGTGCTGACTCTCCCATTGCACCCTTGTCTTTGCAACATTTGAGTGTGGATAGATGTTACCCGCAGTAACTCTCCTAACACGAGCACCCAGAATTGCTGCTCACAGGCATTTTCTAGGACACTGGTCAGATACTTTCCATGATAGAAATTTATCATAGCAATATGATTTTCTTTCTTTTCTTTCTTTCTTTTTTTTTTTCTTTTGCTTTCTCTCATTCTACTTATCAGGAAAAATATTTATAAAGCAAGCATATTTCTCATTTCTTGGTGCAAAATTTATAGTTAAGGTTCAATATAAGTAGTTCAGTCTTCACTGGTCTACTAAAATTTTCATCGGTCTATTAAAATGTATAAAATCATCTTATAATTAATACCTGAAAAATTTGTTTTCTATTTCATAAAATCATCCGTTTTTGAAAAACAATCGTCCTGATGATGGTGCCCAGTAGGGTTCTAGTACATTAATAGACATTTCCAGCAGCTGCCATTTCCAGCAGCTTCTGCTTGTTTGATTATTTACCATGTAATTATTAAAGATAAAATCAAATACAGCAATAGGTAGCTTTCACAACGAATAGCTAACACTTGTTCATATCTTCTCTATGAAATCTAATTATCAAACTCATAAAAAGGAGTTCTTCCCCCCAAATGAAAATCTGCTATTCTACCCAGCAAATTCATTCAGCCATCTACTTTCTGACTTCCCAATACAGTAGAAATTTACTAACATTGTAGGGCATTTTCTGTGCCATTTTCCCTTCCAAGATTCAATTTATATTTATAAATTATGTATTTATCAATATGCTCCCTTAATTTAAATTACCAGTAAATGAGAGTTTAAAAATAATTTGAAATAGAACTATTATCGCATCTGGAATGTATGAAAGAAAAATATTTCTTCCAATGATTAATAGATTCATAAAACATACCAAAAATCACAAAATAAACTTGATTATCTAGGTCTTCTAAAATCGTGGTAATATAAAGACTTCTGATTTTGGCATGCTAATATTAAACTGACAAATGTAACATGTTTAAGCGTGAAAGTTAATAATTCATTTGAAAAATAAAAATAACAACTTAGAAAAAATTTTGATTTTTAAGATATAAATAAAATGACAATTTGAAAATAATAAACATAAAAGCTGGAAGTCTCTGTTTGTGAATTACCAATACTTTTACAGAATTAGTAATAGAGTCAATTGAAGGAACAATTAATCTACTTCGGACTTGGCACCTGCAGGGATGCATAGCTGTAAATACAGTTTGTGAATAGTTAGAGAAGTTTTAATGTCCGTAAAAATCAGAAAAAATATCAATCTGTGCCTTACACCAACCACATTATTATTCTAATAGGTGGCTTTACCAGTGCCTTTCCATCATTATGGTTCTATTCATACATTAGTGGATTTCTGTACTTAGCAAGTGGTATTCGGACTCTTACTAGATGAAGACAGAAATAAAGTTGTGTCCACAGGTTTGATTTTTTACCAGCAGGTGGCTCTCCTGGTGTGTTCGCCTACTAAGGATTTATACAAATTGGGATGCCAAATCAAAAGCTAACCAAATGTAAATCCGTACCCTGTGCTTCATGCCAGGATTAATATACGTATTTCATTTGGGATACTTTTACGACCTTATTGAAGCACGTTGAAAAGCTATTGCAATTACAACCACTTTTCAAATAAAAACATACTTTCCAGTCTGTGTGTACCGTATTTATTCACCATTCGAAGAAGACAAAATCCGGTTTCATTCTTATCTCTATGGAGAACTTCAGAAAAGAGTTGCTACAGGACTAAGTCACAAAAGATAAAACCTGAAGAGGGCTGAAATATTGAATTAGTAAAATTTATTCTTTAAAAATGTATTACAATTTAAAATACCACCATGCTAACATAACTTTTGAATAATGTTCTACGAGTTGTTAACACGATTCCCCTTTAATAGACCTTGTTCTGTGCCCCTCCAGGAACTAGTGAGAGAATCTCAGGTGCCAACGCCAAGTTTGCAGTGAGGGCCAAAATTTCAACCCATTGAATTTCTTCTCTGTAAAATATCAAAAGGAAGGTCTACTACCTTAAACAGAAAAACGCTAATCAGACATTACATTTCAATAAAGTAAAGATGCTATTTATTCTTGCTTGAGATATAGTGCTTTTTAAGTGTATTTTGAAGTTGTTCATTCCTGAAGGATATGGCCGCTGCTTTTGGCTTACCATTCATTAACCTAACAAATTCCATTTAATTGTGACATGTAGAATACTCAATGTATTTTTACCATTTCGTCTATTTTTGGAGATTTTCCATAAGTATTATATTCTTCTTCTTTTAATTCACATACTCATCATTCATAGTAGAACATTTTAAAAAATAGGTTCAGTATAAAATAGCAAATTAGGGGGTCTTTTAAATTTTTACACAGTAAAACATTTTTTATACATACTTTATTAAGGTATTTATTAATTTCTTAAAGCATTCAATCAAAGTCATTGGGTTAAGTTAGATCTTGGTTTAAATTACATTTTTAGTATCTTCTTAAATAGAGAATATGATTACTATTAGAAATAAGTTAAAAATTCATGTAAAAGAGTTAGATATTGTGTATTTTTATTGTATGTTTTTATTTCAGTTTCTGTCCTTAGTAATTATATAATGTTTTACTTAAGGTTTACATTTAAGTTTTGCTGCGTACCAATGCTGCTTTTGACAGTCAAAATTCTTCTCTTCTTAAAATAATAACAGAGTAAATAAAATAGTGAACATGCCATGTAACTGAATTAAGTGCAATTTAAAATATTAGTGACTCATTCTAAAGAGTAAAAGTCAGTTAAAATATTCAGAATTGGACTTTAAGTATGCATGCAGAGCTAAGAGGAAGCTTATTTATAAAACTAAGACTCTGAGCTGTTCAAAAAAAAATACATATTGTGTCACTCATATTTCTTTTATAAATCCAGAGGAGATGTTTGATTTCTCAAATTAACTTAATTATTCGTGCATATTTTATCCAAGCAAATGCATAGTTTAGTTTCTTAATCATTTTATTCATGCCTAGAACAGATATTATATATAGTTACTCTAAAATTATAACTACTTCTTCCCACTTTTTCCCTAACTGTAGTCAAAATGAGAAAGTAAAATTCTCTGCTCCAGAAACCTAAGGAAGAAAATCTATATCTATCTCTAACTCTATATCCAAGTATATGTTTATCTGCCTATATATTTACCGCCTATATATCCCTGTTCTATAGATTTTCACTTTTATCTTTTCCTCATTAATTTCTACTTTATATTTATTTTGAATTTTCAGATAGATGCTTACATCATTGACTTTCAGCATTTTTTAACATATGAATTGAAGAATATATATGCGTAAGTACTGCTTCAGCTGTAATTCTAACACAATTAAAAATGTCAAAATACAAGCAGACATTTCTCAAAAGAAGACATAGAAATAGCCAGTAGGTGGAAAATGTTCAGCATCACTAATCCTCAGGAAAATGCAAATTTTCAATAGTCCCACCTGTGTGTATATATTTAAAATAATTAAAAACAATACAGCGAAGGAATTCACTATTCTGATGTTCACTGAAGCATTATTTACAATACACAAGATGTGAAATCAACCTCAGTGTCCACTGGATGACTAAGTAAACGTTTGTGTGGCTCTCACTCACATGCAAGTGCACACAATGTAATACTATTCAGCCTTTAGAATGAAAAAATTCCTGTCGGTTATGAGAAAAAGAAAGAAACTGTAGAACATGATGCTAGTTACAATACGCCAGACACAGAAAGATAAATATTGTGTTATCTCCCGTGCACATGGAATCTAAAAATGTTGAACTCGTGGAAGTGGGGAGTAGTTGATGGTTCCCAGAGGCTAGAGGGTGGGAGGGATGGTGCAGGAAGTCATTGAGTGAAGGGCACAAATTTCCAAGTCAACATAGAAATACGTTTTGAGGTCCACTGCAGAGCAGGATGACCACAGTCAATAACAATGTATCACGCGGGGTGGGCACAAGGTTTGTGTGCAATTTGTAGTGCACACTATTTTGAATTGCACATGAACTTGCACATGAAATATACGGTCACTCTGTATATTTCAAAATAAGAAAGTAAAATTCAAATGCTTTGCCATCAACATAAGTGAGTTGATAGATATGTGAATTAGCTTCGGATAATCTTTCCACATTGTATACATAACTCAAAACGCCACCTTGTGACATTTCAATGTAGAGAATTATGATGTGTTTGTCAAAATAATATTAATACAAGGTAAATATAGAGATGATGATTAATATTTTAAGGGCTAGCCTGAAAAAATTAGACAACATGAAATAACAGATAGATAATGTAACTATAGCTGTGGAAATACCAGAAAATAAAAACAAAGAATATTATCTAATGGCTAACAAATGGACGGGACACAGATGGGAAATAGAGGTTAAAAAAATTTTCTCATATTGAAATGCAAAGAGAAAAAAAAGAGTAAAAAAAAGTTATAATAAAACATAAGCGAACTGTGGAATAATGTTTATTAAAATGCCACTCTCCTTTGTACTAGGATCCATAATTTCTATTGAAAAAGATGGATAATAATGTGTCATATCACTCATGTTTGGGCTCTTGGAGTATCTGTACTCTGTCTTTGCACCTGTTCACAAAGTATATTTCCAAGAAATATTTATTAGGTGAGTGAGTAAAGGAGTATCCTTTTGGATGTCATGTTTTCTGGATTGCAAAAATCACGTAAATAATTTACTGCTATGTGTGTTCTGATTCATATCATATTTACCAATAATTAGTGACCTCTGGTTACTCATTTCCCTCATTTTACTCATAATCTGAGTGTTTATTTCCTCAAGAATCAAGTAATCTATAAACCCACATTTTCTGGATAAGAATATGTAAATATTTTATCTACTTATTTATTAATAGTAAGATTAATTATATTTATATATAATATATAATAAATGTATATTAATGTACCAGTAAGGTTCTGGTGATTTTAAACCTGATTATTCAGAGACAATTCAGATCAAGCATTCCTTGCCCATGTGTAAAAACAACTGGTCCCTGTATACTTACATTAAAACATTGGAGTTCAACAATACCTCTGATAACATACTAACATTTGAATAACTGTATTTATCCCTAAAAACCTATTTAGTTTGATGACATATTCTATATAATAACTGGTCATTATCACAGCAAGATGGCCCAAGTACAAAAAGGAGAAATTATATTTAATCATATTATTCTTCTTACTACTTTAATTTTTTGCATTAACAATATAATGAAAAATATTACTGAAAATTTATAAAATTTAATTATATTCACCTTGTTAGAAAATCTATGTTTTAATAAAAACATGAAAGTATAACTTAGTGGTATTAAATTCCTACGGAGGGTTTGATACAGAGAAACCAGATTTCCTCTCACATATCTCCCATATAAATTTATCTCTATACACTTCAAAACAATGCAAGCAATTTGAAACATTTAATATTGAGTTAAGAACAGTAACCACAGACTGGACATGGTGGCTCATGCTGTAATCCCAACACTTTGGGAGGCTGAGGCAGTTGGATTGCCTGAGCTCAGGAGTTCAGGAGCAGCTTGATCCAGAGAAAGACCCTATCTCTAAAAAATAGCTGGGAGTTGTGGCAGGGACCTGTAATCTCAGCTACTGGGAGGGCTGAGGCAAGAGAATTGCTTGAGCCCAAGAGTTTGAGGTTGTCATGAGCTATGATACCACAGCTCTCTATTGAGGGTGAAAAAGTGAGACTATCTTAAAAACAAATGAAACAAATAAAAAGAATAATAACCATGGATTTGAGTTTGGGGAACATGAAGCATTTCTCAGGATATTTTAAT
The DNA here is from genome assembly GCA_963574355.1 of Loris lydekkerianus. Lineage (NCBI taxonomy): Eukaryota > Metazoa > Chordata > Mammalia > Primates > Lorisidae > Loris > Loris lydekkerianus. Next base: position 11,048 of record CAUYPK010086000.1, on the reverse strand, counting down.
TTAAAAAAATTTTTAATGCTTCATTGTATATTGTAAATTTCAAACTGTGTCATTGCCAAAAAACACTCTTTTAAATGCAGTAAAAAAAAACTAATGATTTTATATTGACATTAGTTTATTCTGTAGATCATTAGTTTTAAAATCATTTTTAGCCGGTCAAGTTAGCTAGTACAAATATATCATTAGCTCTTAAACATGTTAGCAATTGTAAAAGTGCTGAAGTATAACATTTTTTTTTTGTTTGTTTTTTTCTGACAATGAAGGATAGAACATTTGCTAAAAACCCCAATAATGATGGAAGGTAATGTAGACTAGTATCATTCTAATTTTGGAGATTGCCATAAAACACTGTCTTGATATAATACAGTAAATCAGGCCTTATTTTAAAATAAAATCATTACTTGCCACAAATTTCAAAAAGAATCATTCAAACTTTATAATCAACACAATTGGAAGATTTGTTATTTAAAATAAACATTAAACTTCATGGTATTCTTCTTCAAATATACCATAGAACCTATTACTGAAACTCAAGATAAACACAATAAACTGCAAATGCCAAGGCTCCAGATTTTAAACTTCCGTACAGTAAGAGACGTTAGCATTCACAGGTGCAGGAAGGTTTTTGTTCTCTTTGCTCACACATTTCCCTGTGCATTAGAGCTCTCAAATGAACATCATTTTGGACAATGTCTTACTTTTAGCAGAATGACCAGGGCGACAGCCTTTCTTCAGTGACAAGTGACATAAGGGAATCCAAGAAAATCAGGGTTCTCTCCCCTGTCTGAATCTCAGAATTTTCAATGTGGTAATAATCACGTTGCTTTCATTAGATAAACTTTTTCCAAATATGTGTCAATAAGACCAACTAAATGATCTGAACTTCACACACATCCCTTCATTCAAAAGAGGGATTTTTTTTTTTTTTAATGATATGAGTTCAAATAACCTAGAGAATGCTTTTAACTGGTGCATATTTAGTTACAGGCACGTAATTAAATATTATCTTTAAGGCTCTTGAAATTTATGGGAGGGAAAAGAATTGCACTAAATGAGATTTAGCAGGACTTACAAGTAAGAAAGTTTGACCAGGTAAAATAATGTAAGTGTCCTGTAATATCTGTGACAAAACAACCCCATTCATTTATCTAGAAATCATCAAATATATACATAATTAACTTTTTTTTAAAGATTATCTAAGGTGGTAAATTCATTGCGTGACTAGTAATGTATTACTCTTAGGAGAAATAGTGTTTCTATTCACCAAATAGTCAACAAATATACACTGATCAGGGGAGACACAGACACAGGGGAAAGATTTAAATTTTGTGAAAATAATTCTCATTAACAAGTACCATGTTTGACTTTTCTTTCAGATATGATAATTTCTCTTAGAAAATTTGTTTTCACAACACTGTGATAATTTCCCTTAGAAAAAACTTTCTATTTTGAGTGAAAAAAATATTTCACAGAAAGTGTGAAAACATTTAGGTACATACTTGTAGTATTAATTTAAAAACATAGCTCTACTAGTGGGGTTGCCTGTTTGTCCCTGGACAATGATATTTGAGTTGCATCAGTAAAGTATCATCGTCAAAACACAAAAATTTAAAAAAGATTAATAAGACTTTTAGAAAAAAAATTTCTAATGTGATAAAAGTTCATCCTTAAATTCCAACTATGAAAAAGAGAACTGTAAGAATTAAGAAATGACACTGCACATATAATGAGTAAGGAGAACTCTCCTGTCAAATAGTGTACACTTTTGGACTATATTTGAGTTAAATCTATATTGATTGTCACTGCAGGAGGGTTTCTTTTTAGTAAATTTATTTATCTAATGATTAATCAAGAGCCATATAGGAGCATAAGACATAATGCTGGCACCTGAGAGCAGTTATATTTTAGACGCACATATATTTGCCTTTGAATCCTCTCAACATCCTATGGTTTAAAATAAACCCTCTTTTACTGATCAGGTAACACTTTTAGTCACATCCAACGCATACCTACTTAAAAATGAAGTCTTCTTCCCAGAGTTCCTTTCCCTTAATATTTCCAAGAACTCCAGGGTTTATACATCTGTCACATGACTGTTGACTTCAAGGTCATCGGTACAGGGGTCCTTAGTTTCTGGTGATTCCTCCTGCTTCTCAGCACTAAACTCACATGTGGATCTGTCACATTTACAACTGAGTCCTTCCGTATTACTGGGGCCTTTTGTCTTGTAATGTTACACTTGGTCTGGGACAGGACTTCTAGTATTAAACAGATCCTTTACCTAAGACTGTATTTCCTTGTGAAGAATAAGCCTCTACAGGACTGTCCCCTCATTTACTGGGCAGCTTCCTTTAGTGACTGTTTGGATTTTTCCCATTTACAGATTACTGTAGGCTAATAAGTGAACAGAACTATTTGAATATTTATAGCTAAGATTTTTTTGAAGGCTACATTGTGTTGTTTCTTATTTTTTGAAAATAAATGCTTGCAAAGTTTCTGTGGTTTATTAATATTCTCCTTTTATAAAAAAGAAATATTAACCCTGTTGGATTAAATAAAGCTTTTTATTTCCATAAATATTAAATGTGAAACAAAAATACTTATCTAGATTTTCTTATTGATACTAGAATAATATAGAGTGTCTTCTTTGCTAAGCTTGGTACCTAAATATCTATTTCAAATTGTCAGTTCCTCGAAGGTAAAGTGATGCTAATATTTACAATGTTAAATATTGTTATTTTATGTTGTTAATTCATTACACCAAGTTTGTTCCTTTCTTTGAATATGTTTTATTTATTTATTTATTGAGACAGAGTCTCACTATGTCACCCTCAGTAGCGTGCTATGGTGTCACAGCTCACAGCAACCTCAAACTCTTGGGCTTAAGCAATTCTCTTCCCTCAGCCTCCCAAGTAGCTGGCTACAGGCACCTGCCACAACACCTGGCTATTTTTTATTGCAGTTGTCTTTATTGTTTAACTGGCCCGGGCTGGATACAAACCAAACCCTTCTAGTCTTGGTGTATGTGGCTGGAGCCAAGCCTCTTTGAATATATTTTTCTAGAATAGCCTTCAGAATATTCTAGAGTCTCTAAGTATTGGTATGTAATCATTTTGTTTTTATGTTGACTCTCTTTTTAAAATAATTTGTTTAGTGTATTATTTTAAAATTTCTGTTGTAAACTAATTTTGTTCTCTGAGTTTAGGCCTTTAAGATCTATGCATACAGCGTAGTTTTGAATTTGCTTTTGGAGGGAAGGTTTCAAGATCAAATCAAGAATATGTTTCTTTCTATATCTGGAACTCTAATACCACCAAGTAGCATAAATTTAGAATACCATCCACACTCTTTTATAATTTAAGTGTGTAATTTAAATTACTCTTTGGTAATATTTCATTTTTCTAACAATGGCTTGGGCGGATAACCATATATATTTCTGCTTTGTCAGGAAAGTTTAGGAAGAGGTTTTTCTAGGTCTGGTTTCACAGAAAATGCAACTTTTCTTGTTTCTAGCTTTTGGCAAAGAGCTAAGTTTTCAACAATTGCCAAGAGATTATTAAAAACAATTTAATACATATTATAATATAAACCTTAGACTTCAAGCAAGGGGCTTGAAGTAGGAAGAAGATTTCATTCCCATTGTAATCTAGTATGCTAACACACACAAAAAAAACACAACCACATGTTTCTAAAATCAAAATTAACCTTTATCATAGGAGATTTGCTTTGACCAATGCAGGTTATATAACTTACCAAATGTTGAACAAAATGGTATTTATTTAAACAAAAAATAAGTATGTTTAATTGATTTTACTTACCTATTATAAAATACCCTAGTAAGTTGTTAATATAGGTTAAAATGAAAATTTGAAAGACTGTGAACAAGAAATCCTATTAAAAAATATTAAGATAAATCACTGGGTAAAATATGCAATTGGTTAATGACTTACATGAAAACAAATTAACTTTGGTGGTTATCATACCTAGTGCACATCTATTATTTCCATCTCTTCAGGATAAAAATACACAAGTTAACTTCCACTTGCATATGTGCCACTAGAAGACAGCTAAATCAATAAAAAATCAATACAAGTATAGATGTTTACATGGATTTTGGGAGAAGGGAACACTTCTGCACTGCTGGTGGGAATGCAAGCTAATACGTTCCTTTTGGAAAGAAGTTTGGAGAACACTTAGGGCACTTAGGGCACTAAAAGCAGACCTGCCGTTTGATCCTGCAATTCCTCTACTATGTATATATCCAGATGACCGAACATCATTTTACAACAAGGATATTTGCACTAGAATATTTATTGCAGCCCAATTCATAATTGCCAAGTCATGGAAGCAGCCCAAGTGCAATTTGACCCATGAATGGACTAACACATTTTAGTATATGTGTGACACAGAATATTATGCAGCCTTAAAAAAGATGAAGACTTTACCTCTTTTATGTTTACATGGATGGAGCTGGAACATATTCTTCTTAGTAAAATATCTCAAGAATGAAAGAAAAAGTATTCAATGTACTCAGTACTATTATGAAACAAACATATAATCACCTAAACTTTCATACAAATGATAAAACACACCTACAGCGCAGAATGAAGGAGGGGAAAGGAGGGGGAGGGGCGTATAATGGGATGGTCGGGTGGAGGGAGGGTAATTGATGGGACCTCACCTATGGTACATTTTGCAAGGGTTCATGTCAAATTGATGTGAGCATTCCAAATTGTATATAAAATCAGCTCATTGTGCCCCATAAATGCATTAATATACAATGTACACAGTTATTATTTAATAAAAAAGTTTTAAAAAGTCAGCATAGGTTCTACTCAAGCATTGTATTGAGAGTAATAATTCCTTTAGCCTAATTCTGATGTCTAGACAATTTTTTGTGGTGACATAGCCCACTAAATTGATTGTAATAATTATTAATGGGTCACTATTCTCAAATTAAATAGGAAACTTAAATTATATCTGATGCCCTGGCTTACTTTGACATGGATCTTATTCATCTAACAAATTTTGTCTTTCTCTTCAATTCTAGAAATTCTGTGCAAGATTATTTAAAAATAATCCCAGAGCGTCCATGTATTTTTAAAATGCCCAGGAGGGGCCCTTTTGGCCTCAATGCTGGTGTCATGTTGTCGGACGTCCTATCCATCAGTTCCCGACAGTCCAGGAGAATTGCTTTAGACTCTATCACTCACTGGAACATGGGTTGGGAGGATTACACAACATGCTGTATTTTGATCCTTTCACAAAAAAATTCTTACCGATAAAAATGTGTTTTTTGCTGTGTTCATAAAGTAAATTCTTTCTCTTTCTACTTGTTTAAATGCAGAAAAAGTCTAGTCATCTTATATACTAAATCAAACCATGAGAAATCTTCGGGTCAGGGAAGAAGAGTTGATAAATGGAAAAAGTAAGTGGCATCATATTTTTCCTGTTTTTAAATGAAATTTTCCTAATTAAAAAGTTTTGTTTGGAAGAGATAGATCAGACATTTGATTAAATTAAAACAAATTAAAAGCATTGTAAAGAGAAAAGTTTAGTAAAATGGTTTGAAGTAAAATATACTAATTTTCTCATATAGTCTTAAAATTAGCCGGATATATTTCAATCAATCATGCCTCACTATTTGAGTAAAATTGTTTTCTTAGAACTTGACTAAATAGAAAATTCCAACTTTTCTGTGTCAACATTAGCCCTACTAGAGGGAGCTTAACAACAGTGGTTGCTTCTATCAATATTGTCTTACAATCACTAAAAAAACTCTATCAGATTTCTATACAAGTATACTATGCAGAAAATTATAAAGAGCACCAGGATGGCTTCTTGGTAAGAAAAAAATCAATAGATGTTAATCTATGCCTGTCATGAAAAAATATGTTACTTTGGAAATTAAATAATTTAATGAGTCACAATGCAAAAAATTGCTAATTCTTTATTATAAACGTGTAAGACCCAAGGCAAAAGTATTGTGCTTTCTGAACAAAAGCCTTTACTAGGTATAGATTTCTAGGCGTTTTACTGCAAAATTGGAGATCATTGTATTTTTCACCCAATCTCCATTGTCAAACAGGCATCTAATTTTATTCGGAAAACCAAAAACTTGTTATTCTCCTGTCATTTAGAGCTGTGTGTTGATCACCCACACACCATTTTTTGTTCCCTCGTTCTCCTTGTAGTTACCTCGTGAACAAGGCTTAGCAAACATCACCAAAGGTCACAATGATTACTAAACGTGGGAAGAAATGTTCTAGAATCATTAGAATACATATCTCAGTTGAACCTTTGAATTAACATTTCATTAACTTTCAAGTGCTTTAAAGAAATAGTTCTTCCTTATTCCGAAAATCAAAAGCCAAATATTCATTCTAATTTTTCAGGATGTTTATACAATGTATTCTCTCTCCAAAGAAGTTCTTCACATAATTGCTTCTTAGGCTGTCGGATGTTTTGCCTAGTTACTGCAACTCTATATTGAAAACATGTCATCCGCCTGGTCGTTTTATTGTGACCTATTTGTCTGCCTTCCAGTATATACTAAGTAATCTATTATGTACAATGGCAGCCCACTTCTAAACAGAATAAATATTTATTCTAATTGCATCCATACCTAGGGGTTTTAAATTTATTTTTATGTCTATAAAGTAGGTAAATGTGAATAATTAAATAAATAGTGGTTAGGGGCGGCGCCTGTGGCTCAAGGAGTAGGGCACAGGTGCCCTATATCAGAGGTGGCAGGTTTAAACACGGCCCTGGCCAAAAACTGCAAAAACAAATAAATAAATAAATACAATAAAATAAATAGAATTACATCCCAACGTATACATAAATATACTAAGATTCATCACAACACTTCTCGATTTCAACTAGAAGATGGAGCAATATTTTTTTCTTATAAGATAATCTGTATTGCTATTGATTTTCCACTAAAATTCCATGAAGACTAAAAATGTCTCTATATACATCTATGTAAGATTTATTTACATTTGACTACTTTCCAACTCTAGAGATTATTACAGTTTTATAAGACTGGAAAGAAACAAACTAAATTACATTTGTTTTAGCCATTGAACTGGTTGGGGAAAATAATATGCTAATTGACCATTTGCAATAAACATTATCTTGTTTATTAATTTCTAGATTTATGGCTTCATAAAATAGTCTTTATACTTCGCATTGAAACATACATTCTAAGCTAGTAACTAGAAAGCATTTATTTGCCACAAATTAAAAATTCCTATAATTACTGCAAGAAAATACGCCCATCAGAAATGTTGCCTGTATTCATGGCCTCATCTGTTTTACAAAGGAAGTCCTTACGTCCAGCGTAATGGGCAAAATAAAAACATACTGAAAGAAACCTCCCAAAGCTGTACCCTGCGTGGGTAGAGAATAGAAATGCATTGCAGCTAGAAAAAGGGAAGAAATAGATAGTGGGCGCAGTCCTGAATTTGGGGAGAGGAAGTGACGCTTAGGAAGTATGCGCTAGGTAACCAGGGTTACAGGGCCTGGGAAGACCCAGACCCAGTTAGGCCACCAAGGAAAGCTCCTTCCCTAACCCCCTGTACAAAAGGTAATGCACTTTTAATAAAAAACGATAGCGTGACAAAGCTAGAAAAGCTGCTAGAGACAGATTCTCTTTGCAGGTTCTCAGAGATGTAAGACCTAAACAGGAAGCTACAAACTAGGTATTACTAGAAGTAGCAGAAGTAACAATGTGGCATGTCTTACTGGCATTTGTTTAGGGAAATGCAGACAAAAATAGAAGGGAAGAAGGGTCTGGGATTATAGGGTTCTAATACTGCACACGGAGCAATTCCGTATTATTTTAAGGTTGTTTCAGGCCATTTTAAAATATATATTATAAATCCTAGGGCATCTTTAAGAAGATTTTTAAAGTATGTGTAAGTAATGACTCAGTGGGAGAGACAAAAGTAATAATAATGATGATGATAAATAAACCCAGAGAAGGCAAAAAGATACAAAAAGGGAAACAAAGAATACAGTGCATGAATAGAAAATAGCTGGCAGAGTGGCATGAGCTTTTTAAAAGTAAATGTGTTAGTTTAAAGTCTGACAATTAAGTTTGTGAACTCATCTTAGAAAAAGTGCTGCACACCTCACTGTTGAATATCACTACGGTCCTCGTGTGCCAGTAACAGGAGTTGTCGTAAGCAATGCCCAAATGTACCCAGTTAATAAGCAATCCTTTTAAAATATAAATATATTGATAAATTGTAGTAGGAGACTGGAGAAAAATACCATGTCACCCTATATATATTGTAAATTTTAGTCAATAATTGATAACAGCATCAAGCCAAGATGACTTCACCAGTGGATTAAGGCAGAAGTGATGCAATGCTCATTAATCTTCGCCAGTCAGTAGACCCAGAAGGAGCAACTCCTGATTCATTCTGTAAGGTCTGCATTACCCTAACTTCAAAACCAAATAAAAAATAAGCACATGAACAGATCAGAAGCATCTGTTTTGGCTCAGCTGCCTTCACAATATATCAATGGAAATTTATTTCTCACCCTTTTTGAAGTTGGAAAGTCCAAGGTCAAGGTGTTGGAAATTATAATTGCTTATTTGTTTTCCACACAAGTAACCCAATGTCTAGCACATTCTTGACTATTTCCCTTTGTTTAAAATTATCCAAAGTATGTTATATATGAAAATTCATGAATCAAATGAGTCTCTCCTGGGTTTGCTACTGTCTTTATCTCTGTATTTGTACTGTCAAATTACCATGTCTTGCTCGTTACATTTTTGCAATTTTCCATGGTTCTTGTTATCTGGTTGAGTTATATTATTTCTTGTTGCATATTTTGGCATGTAAATTTTAATATCTCCTTGTCAATTTATGTAGGATATTTTGATTATAATTTCATTTAAGCGATATGTTAATTTGAATATATTTGACAATATGATACTACTATTTTTCATTGGCAAATATGAACTATATCTGTATTTACCATTTTCTTTTTAATAAAGACATCAGTTTTATAATTTTCTCTTGCATTACAATATATAGTGTCTAGTAGATAATAGCTACTCCATATGTGTGTAATACTGATCACAAAAGTGGAACAGACGAGTGTTATTAGATACCCATTACTAGTTATTTATCTCCATATCTGAAAAATGTAAGATTTCTCTTACCTCCAACTACACCCAGCTGTTTGGAATCAAGGAACAGGCAGTTACTCAGAGAAGCCCTGATCATATGGGCCCAGGATTTGCTTTTTCAAGGATAATTTTAATTCCAGAATATTTAGGGGTATAATATTAAGGGGTATAAATGTTCTTGTTCCATGGATAAATTGTAGAATGCTTACCTTGGAGTTGTGTGTAAATTAATTAATATTTTCAGAGTTGCCCAGTCATCCCTTTGTTGTAATTTCAGAGTATACCAATGGTTGCCACACCTGCATACATAAGGAAAATGGGAAATTGTATAGAGTTTTAAACTCAGTTCTTACTAATCTCTAGAGTAAACAGTTGGCTTAATTATGTTTCTGACAAATAGTAAATGTACAGAAAAACGGGACTTGGTGTGTAACAAGAAGTACAAGTGCTCTCTGCCTATAAAAACACACATTCTCAGAATCACCCCCCACACCATGAAACCTTCACTCTTAAGCCATAGGCTACACCATGGCCCTCAGTGCTGGAGCAGTGGATGGAAAAAGGCATGGCCCATTTCCCTCTGCTCCCTCCAGGACGAAAGATAGCTGACATTGGCTCATCCCCTGGAAGCCACTCCCCAGCCTCCATGGTCCCGTCATAAGCCATACCTCTGCTGGCTTTTCTTTTTATTTTTTTCTTTTTTTGTTTATTTTTTTTTTTTTTTTTTTTTTGGAGGCAGAGTCTCACTCTGTTGCCCTGGGTAGAGTGCCATGGCATCATATCTCGCAGCAACCTCAAACTCCTGGGCTCAAGTGATCCTTTTGCCTCAGGCTCCTGAGTAGCTGGGACTACAGGTGTGCACCACCACACCCGGCTAGTTTTTCTATTTTTAGTAGAGTTGGGGGTTCTCATTCTTGCTCAGGCTTGTCTCGAACTCCTGAGCTCAAGCAATCAACCCCCCTCAGCCTCCCAAAGTGCTAGGTTACAGGAGTGAGCCACGGTGCCTGGCCTCTGCTGACTTTTCTGCAGTTCTCGCCCTGAGCCTCCAGGTTGGTCTCCCAAGAGAACCAGCAGAGAGGAGAGGGGAAGAAAGAGAAGGGAAGCAGGGGAGGGATAGGCGATCACCCCTACTCTCCCTGTCCTAAACCTCAGTCTCCTTCAAACCATTTGGCCAAGGTGTCGTGGCAGATGTAACTTTCTTTACTTAGGTTGGGTTCTTAAAAATAGAAAGTACAGAGCAGGCGAGGTGGCTCATGCTGGTCTTCCTAACACTGGGAGGCAGACTGAGGAGCTGAGGCTAGTGGATTGCTTGACTTCCGGAGTTGGAGAACAGCCTAAGCACGAATAACACCCCATCTCACTGAGAGTAGAAAAACTAGCCAGGTGTTGTGTGCCCCAGCTGCTTGGGAAGCTGGGACAGGAGGATTACTTGGGTGTAAGAGTTTGAGGTTGCTGTGAGCTATGACAGCAACAGGACTCTATCCTGGGTGACTGAGTGAGATTCTGTCTCACTCAGAACAAAAACAGAAGAAAAACAAAAACAAAACAAAAAACGGAAAGTACAGAGTAGAGAGGGAGGAGATGAACCTCCAAAGGTACTAAATGTTCCTTTTCATGGAAATGAAATCATGTAAGTAAGAAGTTAACCCCTCACAAAGGAGCCCCCTTCACAAGCTACGCTCAGTTTCTACCCATCCTCTCACTTCCAGGTTTAGCTCCCTCCAAAACACCAACTTTTAATGACAGTTTTAAAAAGATCATTGTGACTGGGTGTGGTGGCTTACACCTGTAATCTTAGCTCTTTGGCAGGCCAAAGCAGGAGGATCACTTGAGACCAGGAGTTTGAAGTTGGAGTGAGCTATGATGATGCCACTGGACCCCAACTCTGGCAACTGAGCCATGT